>PVIH01001890.1:177168-212285 GCA_004025045.1 Sigmodon hispidus
TTTTTTTTTTTTTTTTTTTTTTTTTTTTTTTTTTTTTTTTTTTTTTTTTTTTTTTTTTTTGAGCAATGTAATTTCATACCTTCCCTCATTGTCTTAGTTTGCACTTGCTACAACAGGAGGTCTCAGACCATGCAGCTTATACTTCGAACATTTATCGCTCACAGTTCTAGAGATTTTGAAATCCAAGGCCCAGGAGGTCCCTATAGCTGCATTGCCTGATAAGGGGCCACTCCCCTTTGCAAAATGCCATCTTGTTGTCAGATCTCACAATGCAGGTGGAAAAGGAGAGGAAGAAGACACAGAGGGAGAGTCCAGTCTCCTCTCATAAGAGGACCAGCCCCATCCACAAGGGCCCCACCCAGGAGAAACTCATCACTCTCTAAGACCTAACTCCACATGCCATTATGTTGGGACTGAGACTCAACCTGCAAGTTTTCAGGGGCTCATTTAGCTCACAGCATCCCACTATAAGAAGTACTTCTTCCCTCCAGCTCCACATTCCAGAAATGATAATCTACAAGAAAAAAAGGAAATTTACATCAAGTTTTACCTTTTATTTATTTATTCATTAGCTGGACTTGAATTCACAGAGATCTGCCTGCCTCTTTTGGCAGAGTGCTGGGATTAAAGGCATGTGTCACTACGCTCTATGTTAATTCTCCTTTATCTTGATAGACCTATGTAATCTACAGCTTGTAAAACTTGACAATCTAAATCCCAACCCAAGGCGCTTCCATTTAATAACAGTGTTTAGCTTTAAATTGTCCTGATACAAAAGAGACAATGGGGGGGGCACTCAGGGAATGAAGAAAGGACAGACGGACACACTTACAGGAGGCGGGGTCAGGAAGGGAATGTGACCCAGGCTATAAACACCCAGGAGGAGACTGAGGAAGCTGCACTTGTTATTTTATACACACTGATGAATCAGTGCAAAGCTCGAACTTGAACAGAGTGAGGCTTTGCCTGAGCCCGGCCACTCTGAGAAATGACTTTGCCAGTTCTTATGAGTTGATGAGAACTGTTCTCCTCAGGCCTTGGAGTAGATGGTGGTGTGGCCATGACATGTCAACAACCCATGTTCGCTGGGAGCTTCACTCATTCAGGGCTTCCTTCACTCATAACTGCATCCCTCCTTCATAGAGACTTCATACATATTCCTTCAAACTTCATTCCTACACACTACTCCTCACTATAATGAACATATGGACCTATCGGCAGAGATGTCTCTTATTATGACCTAACCTACTTACTTATAAATTTTAAAATTTATAAAAACATAATATAAAAATATAAGTAAGCAATAAATATATTTCACTTACAAGTTATGAGACCCTTATGTCTAGGAGGAAACTTGTATCACCAATATGATATCAAGCCTATGTCACAACTAATAACAGAGGAACGCAATAAGCTAGACTGTACCTGCGGGATTGCTCTCCTTGTCTGGGAAGGAGGCTACAAGAATTCCTCAGCACCAAGAGGGCCAGACAACAGGCTTTGGCAACCCAAGGCAGAACTAAAAGCTGTTGTTCTTTCTCTGCTCTGTCCCTCAGTCCTTCCATCACTCTGCCCTTTCCCCATCTCTCCCTTGGTCTCTCTCTCCATCTCTCCCTTGGTCCCTCTCTCTCTCCATCCCTCCCTTGGTCCCTCTCTCTCTCCATCCCTCCCTTGGTCCCTCTCTCTCTCCATCCCTCCCTTGGTCTCTCTCTCCATCTCTCCCTTGGTCCCTCTCTCTCTCCATCCCTCCTTTGGTCCCTCTCTCCATCTCTCATCTTTTCTTGTCCCTATGTAGCTTCACTTAGTGCCACACATAGACTTGCTTTGGGGTTAAATCAACATAAAAAGTGAACATGCTCAAGATACCACACATAGGAATATAATTCAACCAATATAATAGTGGTTATTATTATCACCCTCTCTCTTTAATAAGCAAGAGGACCACCCTTCAGTCTTAAGCCTACCACAACAGGACTCTAAACTTAGCCTGTCATACCACGTGCCTTCCTAAGAACTGGGAAAATTAAGCCCTCTACAAGAACATGCCTCATCCATGGTCCACTCTCTCCATCAAAGGTACATGGGGTGTGTGGGAACTGCTTTCAGTCTGAAGCAAGAATTGCACAGTACAGCCCCCACACCAAAGACACTTGTAAAGGATATGAATGGATCTGTTTTTTCAGCATCTTACAACTTCTGTTTTCCAAAAGAAAACAGAATCACAAATTTTGGATTGAGAAGGGCTCAGCTTTACAGTGTAAGCATAAAGCCCCATATTCAAATCCCAGAACTCATGTTAAAAGAAAACTCAGGACTAGCCATGGACACTATAACCAAAGGACTGAGAAAGCAGAAATGGAGGCAAAGACAGGTGCTCCTTGGGACCCACTGGTCAGCCAGCCCAACTCACTGGGGGAGCCCCAGACCACAAAGGCTCAAAAAGAAGATAGATGTGGTTGCCGAAGAACAGCTGGAGTTAAGTTTTTGCCTCTGTACCTGAACACATTTACCCATACACACATCCACACTGCAAACCTTGGTGACATTTAATTTCACATGGCTTCCTTTCTGTCATTTAATAATCAGATGTGTTACAAGAGTAAGTATTATGTCTTAGTAAGATGCCTGTATCTTCGGTCCATGTTCTACCCCCAGCCTTTTTTATAGAGCCAGATAAAGAGAACTGTGGTCTGTACCGGTGAATCGTTAATTAGCAGTAGACTGTATCAATCTCTAATCAAGAGCACAAGTAGCTGTGAAGGGGAGAGGGTTTCCTTTCAGTTCATCCTTCCTTGTCCTCAACTTCTCTTGTCAGAGAGACAATCAGGTGGTCACATGCTCACACAGACTGACCCCTCTCCTCTAGCCCCCTCCATCTCCATCACTGAGAGTCTTCTCTTGCGGGCTGCTGGTCTCATCTTGCTTGTTTTCTGATGCTGTCACCATACCAGACCTCTTTCCTAAGCATTTTCTACAGCACATTTAGCAGCAACTGATCAAGCATGTTTTCTGTTTGGCTTTGGACTTGCATTTAATTAGGTATTAATCTCACTGACATATTTCTGACCAGCATGGAGGCTTCTGTTTGTTTAGTTCTTCTCCCACAAGAACCGACCCCCCCACCTCATCTCCCACAGCTCAAGGTCTTAAATGATTTATCGATATTGTCTAACTCAGCCTGTCTATGGTTCTGATACAGCAGAGCCTGAGTGCATCGATAAATTTTGCTCCCCCACCAAAGAAAAAAACATCCCCAGAGAAGGGGAAATTGAGGATGCCACTGGACCATGAGCCACATCCCATTTGGCCTTGGTCACTTTATTCCCAGGGGAGTGTTTTGTAGTATGTTTTCCCTGGACCGTTTTGGGTCCGGGAGGTTTGCGACCTGGTGCGTGTGCAGTGGCGGTTGGGACCTTGTTTGTGCCCCCAAAGAAATGAAATTACACGCTTATATCTTTTACACCGTTTGGCCTATGTCTTATGCCCATTATTAGCTAGCTCTTTTATCTCAATTTAACCCATTTTTATTAATTTGTCCACCACGTGGCTCCCAGCCCGTTTCTGGTCGGTATCTCTACATGTTTGTTCCTCTTGGGGGTCGGATGGAGAGTGACTAACTCCACCCTTTCCTACCTGCCTGGATGCCTCTGATTTTCCACCCACTTTACGGTGCCTTGTATGGGCCCAAACAGTTTTTTTTTTTTAATTTACATTATACAGAAAACATTCTACCACAGGGGAGCCTTTGATCTCCCTCAGTACTCTTTCGTAAACCATTATCATTATCGAACTTACACGTTGCCTTCGAAACAGATACACATGCACCTGAACAGTTACACAGGCACTTGAACACGGGGAAAGATGGACTTATGTTTCACGTGGGGTGAAACTGAACTTTCTATTGTTGGGTGTCTGCTGGAAATGTAATATTAAACATCCCTTCAGTGGGGTGAAAATAGGTAACTGTCCCTACCCCGTGGCTCCTGCTTCTATGGTAGGACCATGAAGCAAAGGCTTTTGTATTAGTCACTTGCCTCCCTGCTGCAAACCAGAACAACTTAAGGAAAGGGAGGTAACTGAGTCATAGCTCCAAGGGATAAAGTCCATCATGGCAGGGAGGTCATGGCGTCAGAGCAGGGCTGGACTGGTGGCACTGCATTTGCAGACAAGAAGCAGAAGGTAATGAGTGCTGGTACTCAGTTCACTTTCTTTTTTTTTCTTCAGTCTGGCCCAGGGCACCTAGCTCAGGGAATGATACCACCCACATGTAGAGCAGATCAGGTGATCACTCACTCACACAGGGTGGTGTTACTACCACCTAGTCCTCTCCAAACTGGGAAACAAACATACCAATATTTGAACCTTTAGGGGCCATTCTCATTGGAACCACCACAGACCCTTTCCTCCCATATTGGTTTTGGTCAGTGATTTGTCATAACAACCAGAAAAGCACATTGGAACTTCTGTAAAATGGGATTAAAAGATTAATTTCACTAAGGATATTGAGTGGATTGAAGTTACATGTCTTAAAACTTGCACAAAAATTTAAATTTAATATTAAATGCACAGGAAGCACTAAATATCCAGAACCCTATGAAGAGGAAAACCTGAGCACCTGTGAATGCACACTCCATTCTGTCCCCATATGGAGTGTCTCACTGATACCTGACCATCTTCATCTTCTTGGCCTCTGGCCCTTACTCATACTAAGCTTAGGTTCTGCACAGAAGGTCTTTGCACAAGCTCTGCCTTTGTGATCTGTTCCTATCTTCATTTGGTGGCCTCTGCCTACTTGAATATCACTCCTAAATATCTTCTGGACAGACTGACATCCTTCCTATATATTGCTTGGATATACCCTATTCTATATATCACCATGTACATATATGCCCTATACCATCAGGTTTTTTCTTAGCTTGAATTATTACCTGTTTCTGTTCTGGTGGCTTACCTCTTCTCACTTGGATGTTTATTCCATCCTTGATTATTCTGGTATGCCAGGTTTGAAATCAGTGTCTGATGCATAGCTGTGGCTTAATCAGTATCTGTTAAATTCATGCATAATTAATTATCTTACCTAGTATCCTAGTTAGCAATAACTGTCCACTTGACACCGCCTAGAATCACCTGAAAAGGGAGTGACTCAGTTACTCAGATACTCCATTGCTGTTACTGGCTTAGTCTGTTGGCATGTCTGTTAGGGATTGTCCTGATTGATAAGTGATGGAAGAGGGTACAGCTTCTGAGCACCTTCCCTTAGCAGGTATATAAGAAATTTACTAAGAGTGATGCTTTGAGTGAATCAGAGTCAGATCCAGCAGTCGGCAACCCTCCATGATTTCTGCCTCAAGCTCCAGCTTGAGTTCTTGCCCTAATGACCCTTGATGAGGGACTCTGACCTGACAGGGTAAGCCAAACAAGCCCTTTCCTCCACAGTTTGCATTTGTGAGGGTGTTTTATCAAAACTGTACACACAGTGAAGTCTACCTTATGTGGACATCACAGTCTTCTCTCACTCTGGCCACTTGCTGTGGGGTATACTTTCAGGGCTGCACCAGTCAGGGTCATTTTATTCAACATGTTGTAACCAACCCATACTTAAACAGTAGAGATGGGGGCTTGTGACCACTTCCGTCTTTTCATTCAGTCTGAAGTCCAGAAGTGAGATGATGCCACCCACATTAGGGTGTGTCTTCCTACCTCAACATAATCAAGCTAATCCCTCATAGACATGCCCAGAGGTCAACCCAACCTGGACAACCCCTCATCCAGGCTGCTTTCCCTGGTCATTCTAAATCCTGTAAAACTGACAGCTGGAATTAACTATCATAGAATCAAGTAGGAAGGAGTTCTGAGTCTGGGTTCATATCACACATGTCTACTAGAAAACTTGCCCTACACTCAACAAATTGCAAAAACTTCTATGTCCTCCAATTTCCTTGTGAAATGAGAGTATAATGTAACTGTATGGCGTTGTTGCAATGATTAAATGCCTTGATCAAATGACTAGCTACAAGGGGTTGCGATGATTAAATGCCTTGATCAAATGACTAGCTACAAGGGGTATGGCCAACCTCTTAACATCAAAATCTCATTCTCTCATCTGCAAAGTTCATGCTGGAGATCCATACAATCTAGCTACAACAACAACAAAAATCTCACAATGCTTTCAGTAAGTTTACAATTTTGTGTTGGACCAGTTTCACTCTTGAGGCACAGGGGGCCTATGGGCCAGATACACATGATAGCATGTGTAACAAGCAAGGAAATGGGCAAAGGGAAATGGTTTTCCCCTTCTGTGCATTCCCTTTGAAAGCTGAATGATATGAAGTTCCTGTTTCCTCCAAAGTGGGACAGGCATTACAAAACTTAGCTAGCAGTAAACTCCAAACCTTGATTCCTATGAAGGCTAATTCAGTGTTTCCCACTGTATTTAAGCCCAGTTCTCCCACCTCATAGTTTAGAACAAAGTCCCAGTTACATCTACAGAGCAGTCTAGCCAATGCAGTAACAGCCTTGGCCATTTCTAATATGGGAAATGTCTCCTAACTTCTTCAGTAACTTCATATCTCTGAATTTCAAAAGTGCCAGTAGAAAGCGAGACAATGTCCTCCCATCCCCTTCTTCCCCTGGGTCCCAGAATTCAATTAAAATCATGTTCTTTCTTACCTGATCCAAAGCATGTTGGATGAAAAGAACCAGAAATGGAGGTACTCTGTACAGGAAAGATTCTCACAGATCCAGCAAGGTATCCAGCAAACAGAGGCGCTGGGCAAAGCCCATTTGATGATGAGAGAGTCAGACAGGTAGATAATGAAGCAAGCAGCTTCACAAAGCCCTCCAACAAGTAGCCTTACTTGGCTGGAGCCTGTAGGCTATTCACAAAATAAAATGATCCCATAGCCATATAGTTGAAGATTTGGTGCTTTCTCTCTTGAGCCACGAGCCTCTCTCTAGCCAGGCCTGGCAAAGCCCATTCTGGTGTGTTACTATTCAAACATATTCAAAACCCATGGCAAGCTACCCTTAAAAAGGCATTAGCATGAATGCCAAGGGAACACACTCCCAGACTGTTGAGGGGCCGATAGGATTTCCTTGATTGTATCTTTTTATTTATGA
This sequence comes from Sigmodon hispidus, assembly GCA_004025045.1. Lineage (NCBI taxonomy): Eukaryota > Metazoa > Chordata > Mammalia > Rodentia > Cricetidae > Sigmodon > Sigmodon hispidus. The sequence goes on from PVIH01001890.1 coordinate 184,288, forward strand.
GGCATAATTTATGAATGCCGAGGAGCAAACTGCACTGACTGATGACTATAGAGCTCCAAAGCCATAAATCAGGAGCCATGTAGGAAGTGCAGGTTGTGATCGAATCTATTGAATTAGCTGTTGGCCCAAGCCAATACAGGTATTGGAAAGACCCTTTTAATATCTATTTGTCTCTCTCGTGGGAGTGTGATAACAATCACATTCCATGCCCCTGGGAAACAAATAATTTAATTGTTTGCCTGTTAACATGCAACCTATTTACTCCACTGATTAATGACTGGCATGGCTGCTCATGTTGTTCTTTTTTGCTTTTTTTTTTTTTTAATTTCTGATGTGAATTGTTAATGCTGTATTTTCATTCTCTGGTTTGAATAAACAATAAGGTCTTTTTCTTACTGCTACAGAAAATAAACTCGTTCTCAGAATTATCAAAATGCTGTTTAATCAAACATTCCATGGGAAATGTTTTTAATCAGACATTCCACAAGGAAATGTGTGAGAGAATGTCACCAAAGTTAAGTGCATTCCGGTTAAGCATGAGTTCATGAATTAGAGTTCCTAGAATCTAATAAAAAAACAAAAGTAGTAACACGTATTTATGATCCCACTGCTGCTGAAACAGATAGAATTCCTGGGGCTCATTGACCAGGCAAGCTCCAAGTGAGGGACTCTGTCTCAAAAAATAAGGATGAGAGTAATTGGCAAAGACAACTGATATAACCTTGGACTTACACACACACACACACACACACACACACACACACATTTGTGTTTGTTTCATTGATTGTAGGTAGTGCTGACCCTAAAATTGCACTCTAAACAGACACTTGTAGTCAACCTGTTTTTGTCAGGACCATCACCTCCCCATATACTGAGGCTTGTTACTCATTAAGAAAGTTTGGCTGATAGCTTAGGCTTGTTTTTGGCTAGCTCTCATAACTTAAATTAACCAATTTCTATTAATCTATGTGATACCCCATGGCTTGTTTACCTCCTCTATGTACTTCCACTCTGCTTTCCTCTTCCTCAATGTCTCCTCCTGTCTCTGCCCTTCTTTTTCCAGCGTTACCTGTGCCTGGAAATCTTGTCTAACTATTGGCAATCAGAGTGACACTTTTTCACAATGTACAAAAAGATTATTCCAAACAAACAGTCTGTAAAGAGATGTTGAAACATGATTTGCCTAGAGTTCTGCTCCTGGTTCTATAGTATTTTGCAAAGAATATTGGGTGCAAGAATTAACTAGAAGTATGCTGAGGACCTGTGTTTTGAGGTCATCTCACTAGAAATGCTAGCATAAGGACACAAAATTATGTGGAAGATATCAGTCCAGGACACACTCTGTTTCCAAAGAGTACTTTACTGTTTCTACAGCTGTCCAGATATGGCAGATTAGTGTCAGGTGTTCACACTTCATGTAATTAAAATTATTTTAGGAAAAATACAGTAATTAGTCTTTGAGGAAAATGAGTAAATTAAATAACAGCTTCATATTTTTAATGGACAGCAAGCAAAAAGATGATACCCATCAGTAGTTAGATTAAATACATATTGCACTGAAAACAGCAATGTGTGTATATCTAGGTAGCAAATCAAACTGACATTCTTAATGTACTGATCACTGCCAAGTACAAAATCCATGGTTAAACATTTCAGTTAGTTCGTATTTATTAAAAGTATTGCAGTTTCTACATCTTGCACTAGAATACTTCCCATTGTTATAGCAGAAACATTAAAAAGAAAACACAACCCAACTTGACCCATCCTGACTTGGTTACCTTTTTAACAGGTTCCCACTGGGAAGTTCTGAACTGTAACAGGGTGCTATGTTAACTACATGCACACATATAAAGTGCTATCAAATATAAATAAGAAGTCTTTCAGAGGAAACTCTAACCATCATTCATTTGTTTATTGGGGAAATATGTGTAGGAGATGCCCTAGGTGTACAGCCTTTTCCCCCACTTCTTCATCATGGAATTCATAGTAGATAACTCCATGTCTGTTCAGAAGGTACGTGATTTTTTGGTTTTTATATTGATTTATTAAAACTCAAAGGCCAAGGAGTAGAGAATGCAATTCTGTAGTAGAGTGTCTACCTAGCATGCATGAGGTTCAAAAAACTCATTTTCAAGGACCAAAACCAAAAATCACACTAATGCACTATTCAACATTTCCTATGCATAATTTCTCCACTCATATTAGCCAGCTTTCTGCCACTGCAACAAATGCTTGAGGTAACTTAAGCAGGGAATAGTTACCTTGGCTATTTCAAAGGTCACAGGCCATGGCCACTGAGTTCCATTGTTTCTGGACCTATTTCTCCACTGTGGAAAGCACAGTGGAGTAAGCTGCTCACCTCATGGCATCCAGAACTAAGACAAGGAATGACAAGGGGACAGGACATAATGTGCCCTTCAATGATGATCCCCAATGACCACTTTCTTATGCCTTGGCCTCACCTCCAAAACTTTCCAGTATCCCATTAGGTTTCAAATCCCTAAGTGCAATGATCCAACCACTTCCCAAAGCTGCCATCTGTTAGGAGCCAAGTCTTCAACACCGTGGACTTTTGGTGGACATTTACAACCCCATAATGTCACCCTGTCAAAAGTTACCAAATTCAGTAATTGTTTCTAAAAACCATAAACTTAATCAAGGTTAACATTTTAATTATGAACCCAGAATATATTTCAGCCCATGTCTTGCTTAGCTGGGCATGGATAAAAATGAGAATGAAGTTTTGATGATAGAGGTTTTGGGGATTTTTGTTTTTGTTTTTTTATTTTGTTTTGTCTTTTTACAGGGAGCGGGCATGGAAGGGAGAAGGGGACAGAGCACAGAGACTGAGAGAAGGAGAGAAGCTGCCATCACAGAGTCTCTGTCCTTTTCTTCCGGTATTTGCTGTAACACACATAGGTGCCTTTCCCGCCTGTGAGACCCACCATGGGTCAGTGTCTGTCAGCTTTCTCTTCACTGTCACTGAAGCTCATGTAAATAGGCTGATCCTGCTTTGCATAAGCATGTTGATTTATATGAATGCTATTTTCATCTCAAATTGATTGAATACTAAAAAGGAAGTCTAGGGGAAAAGAGTAATGTGTTATGAAGGTCTCCTGTCAAAGACAAGAGCGAATACTAGGTCCTATGTACATTCCCTGCTACGACAGGGATTTTATATGAGTTATATCTTAGAAGATAATATTCCCAAATACACTAAAACCTAAACAATGAAGCCCACTTGTTTTCAAATATAATGACCGAGGACTGGAGAGATGACCTGAGTTTCATTCCCAGTGTCCATTCGGAGAAGCTCATAACTACCTCCAACTCCAGCTCGGTGTGGGGTGCTCTCTTCTGACCCCTTTTGGAAAGCTGCAGTCATGTGCACATATCTACACCCAGAAAAATAAACATGCACAATTAAAAATAAAAGACTACCTGATCAAAACCTGTGGCATGGGAAGGTATGAAGATCAGCACTAACTCAAGGAACAGCATCATAATCCATGCAGATTCTACATGGAAAATGAGCTGCTTCTGGTCACATACCTGAAGGACTCTACCCCCACATTCACAGAGATACTTTCACAACCAGGTTTCCTGCTGTACTACTGTTCATGGTAGCCTATATATGGAGTCAGCCCAGATGTCCATCAGCAGGTAAATGGACAAAGAAAATGTGGTCCATATACACTGGAATTTTATTCGGTTGTAAAAAGGAAAGAAATTACAATGTCTGCATACAAATGGACATAGCTGAACATCATTGTGTTATGTAAAATGAGTCAGGCTCAGAAAGGCAATCAGTACATGTTGTCTTCATACGTGGAATGTGTGTTGGCATGTGTGTACTTGTAGAAACAGAAAAGTAGAATAAGAACCATAATAGGAAAAGAAGAGATGCTAAGAAACAGAGGAGAAAGGACGAGATGGAGCACATGTTAGATGGAAACAAAAGGGAAGTATTCAGAGGGAGTCAGGGGCCAGCGAAAAGGCAGGAGGGTACACATAAAGAACAAAAAAATAACATATACATATGGAAACAACATATTGAAACCCACTTATGCTTTAACTTTAAAGTTTAATGTTTTAAAAAAAGAAGAGCGTGCTCTCAGCCCTAGGCTAGACTGTCCCCTGTAGTTCCTTTAGTGGATACCCTCCCAACCCCACCCTGTTAGTGTAGCTTTCTCTATAGCTTCTCACATGTGTGGCAGCTGGTTCTATGGGCACTCAGTAGTTATTTGCTGGATTTGTCTGTTATCAACCCTCCTTCCACAGGCTTCCTTCTTGTGCCTGTGAGTTGCCAAGAGCCCATTCCTGGCAGGGAATCTGATATTGACCTTTGTACTCAATTTTACATCTTTCTCCGAATACTGTCTTTTCAAATCTTGTCACTCATCGTCTGTGAAAGTCTGCTCCATCCATCCCTGGAAGGCTTCACTTAAAGTGGTTGGTCTCCAGCTCCCTGAGTCAGGCACCCTCCCTCTTGGGGCTTGACATCTGATCTCTTCATTAATATCTAGTATTCTACCCCCATGTAAGTCTGACCTTGGCCTTTTAGGGGAGCACAAGAGCAACTTGGGTGGTACGCTGACTTGAACACTAGCTTGCAACTGTCCCGCTATCATGGAGACAATCTCCTGGTCTTTACTCCCCAGCCCCTCACAGAGAACAAATCCTAATAGGTATTGTAATAAAAACCCAGAGCCACATATTGGGATAAATGCTAAAATATCAGAGAGATAGAGGAACAAGCCACTAGAGAAACGTCTAACCTCTACTGAATCCTCAGCCTAAAAGGGGAAGATGGTGTCTCCAGAAATCCTCAGACTGAATGCTCTGGGTCCTCAGACGCAAGGGAAGGGAAGGGCCAAACTCCTGTCTCCTCCCGCCTTATAGTCCTCTCTCCCTGTCCATATCACTTCCTGTCTCAACCTTCCTATTGCTGGGATTAAAAGTGAGTGCTGTGGCTGCCTGACTCTGTTTCTCTTTTAGACTGGATTAATCTCCTATAGCCCAGGGTGGCCTTGAACTCACAGAGATCCAGATGAATCTCTGTTTGCCTCCAGATTTGCTAGGATTAAAGGTGTGTGCTACCACTACCTGAACTCTATGGTTAGCTGGCTGACTCTGACCACAGCTGAGACAATTTGCTAAACATGTCTTCCACCCTTGCACATTAAGGGACCTGATCTAATCTAGACCTTCAGACCCTTGGTATCTTACCTACACATAATGGCAACCTGCAGAATTCAAAGCTTTGTTTGCCTGAAAGAGTACAGTTTTAGCCCTCACCTAAAAACCCATACACAGTACACGCACATACACAAAATACTTTAAAGTGCTTTGGAAAAAAAAGAGTTTGTAAAAAAATGTGTATATGCAAATCAGGGGAGATAGTGCACTCTTTAAAGAGCTGGTTTCACTGGGAATCAGGTTTGCTTTCTCTTTTGAAAAGGGAGCTGCTGGCAATCCTATCAGCAAGGGGCTGGAGATTTACATTTGACAGCAGCTCAACCTCAGAACTTTGCTTTCACAAAGGCAGCTGCCCCCCAAAGAAACACAAACACCAATAGGACTTGGCCTCCCTGTTAAAAGCCTGCGGAGGTGCTTCTTCTGCAGAAGGTGTGCTGATGTAAGAACAAAACAAGAGGAAATAGCTTGTTCTTGAACATTCTGCATGCCTCCTAATCCTGCACACCTGGAGAGTGTTCATACATACTCAAGCAAAGATTTCCACACTTGTCTTTAATGGCCTATGGTAATTTATTATTATTACTATTTTTAATAAACAAACTAAAAGACAACTAGTGAGAAAAAATTTCCCCCATGTTACAGTTGTGCTGGAGAGCTTAGTAAGGAATCCCACTTGGAGACACAGTCTTCTTGTGTTGCTATTTCCATCTATCATTCTGATTGATCACTGTGTGGTTGGCTGTTATTGGGCCTAATTTAACCCTATATGCTCACACATCCATCCACCTGGTCTATTGTACCTGACATTCTACAAATTACTTACTCATGCAAATGGCGACCCAAAGCGACCTTTTAGGATATTCGTGTTTAATTATACAAATGGTTGTTGATAAATAAGATTATACATCTCCCCATATGTTTATCTCCTCCTTGATGAAAGGAAATTTGATTTTTATGCAGAATTAATGGAGACAGTGTTTAAGAATTGCTGAGTTTTATGGAGTCCAGGAATCCATTCAGTCTGAGGGAACTGACAAAAAGCCACTCCGCTGCCCCACAGGGGCAGAGGGGAGCATTTCAGCCAGTGCAGCCCACCTGAGCTTCCTTCTCCTATGGTCCCTCATAGTTACAAACTTGCAAGATCAAAATTCATCCTATTCTAGTGTCTTTAGCTGTTTTATTTATCTATTTTTACTTTTTATTGAGACACTGTAGCCCTGGCTGGTCTGAAACTCATTTTGTAGACCAGACTGGCTTTGAACTTTCAGAGATTCGCCTACCTCTGATTCCAGACTCTACAATTACTAAGCCCATATGCCTGATATTTTTGAGGCGGGGAGGGGGCGGGGGAGGGGGGGCAGGGCAGTTGAGATAGGGTTTCTTTGTGTAGCTTTGGAGCTATCCTGGAACTCCCTCTGTAGACTAGGCTGGCCTCAAACTCATGGAGATCTGTCCATCTGCCTGCCTATGCCTCCCAGGTGCTGGAATTAAAGGCCTTTACCACTACTGCCCACCTCACCTGATATTCTTTTCCAATGTCAGGGTGACTTGGTTTTGATTGGTCCTGTTGATTCTTTTTTAAGGTATGGGCAGTGAATTCTGCAGGGAAAGCCCCAAGTAACTGGACCTGGTGTAGAACTGGACCTGCCCCACCAGAAGGTCTCAAAGTGCCCACATTCCACACTGTCTCCTCCACCCAAGCGGTTGTCAACATCAGCACACCCGAGAGACCCAATGGGAACGTCAGCCTCTACCGGCTCTTCTCCAGTTCCAGCAGGACTCACACTGTGGTGAGCACACAGCTCAAAGAGCTTTCACTCAGCTAAAACACACTCCTCCTAAAAGCCACTGCATTGCCTCTGTGCTCTGGCTCTGTGTCCTCCTCCATCATTTCCTGTGCATCTGCTCTTGGTGCCCTGTGATAAACAGAAGGCCCTTCTGAGAAGATTCCAGAGATGTAAGAAACCAAAGACTTTACACATATACAAGTTAACTTAATTTAGAAAAATAGAGGCCAGGTACTTGAAGAATGGTGACATGTATACATTGATGCAGTTGATGGAGTAAATGTTAATATAAAAAATATAAAATATAATATAAAGATGGATGTTCTGGGAACCCCAATTTTGACACACATAGATCTCTAACAAAAGGGAAATCCAGTCTCTGTTGGTGAGGGTGAATTAAAAAAATTTCCACTTGCTCAGAAGAGACAGAACCGCTGGGCACAGCTGTCAGGACAAAGGGGCAGGAGAAAGCATGGAGGGATCTTATGATAGAGGGTTGTAACCACGCCTGTTGTTGAGAGAGGGAGGCTATGCCAGAAACAATGGAAGAATAGCATTAGTGTGGCAAAATGGAACATACCAATGAGGCAAAGGTGGCTTGGCAAGGTGATGGCTTTTGTAAAAAGGGAACGCCAAGACTCAAACCCAGCTAGCCAATAGGAAGTTTACTTGGTGTTTATTCTAATGTGGGTGGTAGCAGCTATGCCTTTTCCCCATTGGCTGGGGTCTGACCTCACAGTCTTTTGAGATTGATTAGTTTTAACAGAAACGGTGGGAAACTAAAAAGAATATGCTAATTAAAATCACTTAAATTCACAGAATGGAGGGTAGTACATAAGTTTTTCTGGATGGGGACATTAAAATATTTGCATAAAGTTTTTACAAGGTGAGTGAGGAAGATAACAAATAATTTTAATTCCTTATCATAAACAAAAGTTTTTCAGTGTTTGACAGAAAAGACTAATATTTAACGTTCCTTACAACTAGAAACCCACTGCTAAACTGACACCTACACTATGTAGGTGACATACTGAAAGCCACCTAGTCCTTATTCTCTTGTCTCTGTGGCATGGCTTGGGTCTCTCCCTTTTGACTCATAAGTAAATGGAGATTATTACACTTTGTTCCCATAAGCTTATAAAAGGATTGTGCAGATCCCAGAATTACATTATGAATTATTTAGATCGATTTAAGGAACAATTTGGGCAAGTGTAGAGAAATCCTCTGAGGACAGTATACCCACTGTTGAAACACAATTTCCATAGAAGACCCACATGCAGGCAAGGCTCCTAGTGAATTCTAAAGGAATATTAGCATATTTTCTACAGGGCTTCATATTCAATAAATATAGATGATGTAAATACAATCAGCCCTTGATTATCCATGCTTATAAAATGAAAATATTAATAAACCCAAATAATTTCTATGTGGAGTGCATTGTATGCATTTTAAAAAATAGCAGGTAGCTTCTTTAATTATGTTACTTATGTCTATGTGGAAATTAATTTCTAGCTTCCAAGCGCTTCTTTTCTAAATGAGGTCAAAAGTTTGCTCCATATAAATCAGGAGTTTGTAATTCTACAGAGACCAGTGGCTTCACAAAAGCAGCCCTCTGAGAGGAAGGAAGGTGTGTAGACATTAGATGTTTGCTCCCACCTCAGATATGCAGTTCAGGGAATTTCAATTACACAAGTTCCAGGCTAGTTATTGGAGTAGAGTGTAAAATTTAGTGCTGAAAACATAATTGAAATACAGATTATGATTTTTTTGTTTCATTTCTTGTAAAGAAGTTCTTTTGAAAGTCATAAAATTTAATCTATATTTTGTATATTTGGTTCTGTTTTCTGGTACATTCCTAAGGTTAGGGAAGAGATATTCTACCTTGTTACCTTTTTCCTGTCACATCTAACTTTTACTAGACTCTTATATTGTACACACCCCTCCATTGGGATTGGCCATTGTAAGAGTTAACACCCAGCTAAGTGAGTCCCTAGCATGCAGGTCCTTCCAGAGTAGGAGGCATGCCATCTCTGACCCATGACACTGTTTTCATCTGCTCCTCTCTCCTGCAGATGTCTGAAGGCTTGGTCACCCAGCAGACCCTTCATGACCTGAGACCCTTCACCACATATGCCATTGGGGTTGAGGCCTGTACTTGTTTCAACTGCTGCAGCAGAGGGCCGACAGCCGAGCTGAGGACACTCCCTGCCCCGCCCTCAGGTCTTTCTCCACCTCAGATCCAGACACTGGGCTCAAGAATGGCCTTCTTCCACTGGACATCCCCTCGGTTCCCTAATGGTGTCATTCACAGGTCAGTGGAACAGATGAATAAACATAAAGGAAACCTGGCACAGAGGCATATGACCAGCCAGCAGGCCCCAAAAGATCATAAAATAGAAAAATAGATGCATACAAAAAAAGGAAAGAAAGAAAAAACAAACCAATAACTCCACTGATTTGAGAAGTTACATTACTTGAAAAGTGTTTGAGCCATAAAGCCTGCTGAGAGAAAGGTGAACAATGAAAGCATCTTGAAGCAAGAGAGACAATGCATTGTGTTTGTTTTCACTATGAGAAGACAGTCCCCTGGGGGTTCTCTGATACCATGTGCTCTGCTAGTCTCAGCTGGAGCAAAAGAGACCTCTGTGGTTAGCCTAGGAATTGCTCTAAGTTAAAATGTCAGGAGGGTCAGGGTCTCAAAGGACAAAAAGATCTTCATTCAAAGAAATCTGGAGGAAAGGGGATTGTGGAGATATACTGTATATTTAATAAAAATAGTTTGGCATATCAGAGGACACAGCCAAACCCTGAAGGTCAGGGAGTGGTAACCCACACCTTTAATCCCATCACTAGGGAAGGCAAAGATCTGTCCAGGATCTCTGTGAGTTTGAGGCCTAATAGCCAGGCAGTGGTGGCACACACCTTTAGTCCTAGCTCTAGGAAAGTTGAACTAGGAAATGAGAGAGGGAGGAGTTCAGCTTCCCCTACCACTTCCCTTTTGGGCTGAGAACAGAGAGACTTGAGGGCTGAGGATTCATGGAGACATGCCTGAGGAGTTGGCAAGGTGAGAAGTGGCTGTGGTTTATCTTTCTCATATTTCAGCTTTCCCCTGATATCTGGCTCTGGATTTTTATTATACTACCAAATAAAATTTGTGCAATAAGGGATTTTCTTAATTCTAAGTAAGAAAACAGCCTATCTTTCTCCTCTTAAAAGAACCATGCATCTAATCTTTATTAATGGAACTGCTTACTTGTGAGGCTGGAGAAACAGCTCAGTTGGTAGAATGTTTATCATGAAAGCATGGGAACATGTGTTTGATCCCCAGAACCCACACAGAAATCTCAGTGTGCTGTCACACACTTAGATACTCCAGTGATAAGGTGGCAGAGGTAGTTAGGCTTGCCAGTTAAGATCACTGGCTACCCTCTGAAGACCTGGGTTTAATTCCCAACACCCACGCGGCAGTTCACAATAATTTGTAACTTCACTTTCTTATTCTCTTCTGGCCTCTGCAGGTGCTGCCTGCATATGGAATACAGGCATACACATAGACATAGCACCCATACACATTAAAAAAAAAGCTTAATGCTCTGGTCTGCACACAGATGTGTTCATACCTGCTTGTGCATGTTCCCAACACACCCAGACTGCCTTCTGGGTGGCTGTTCACACCTGTACTTGAGACAACTCTGCTCATTTTCTACATAACTTCACTGCTCATTCTCTGTGGTGTCAATGCAGGGTCTCTGAATGCAGTTTCCTGAAAATAGAATTTTTAAAGAGCTTGCAAATGTCTTCTCCCAAAAATATAAGTGACTTTAAGAAGTGGCAAATAAACAGATCTACTTACCTTGTCTTCTTTCTTCACACCCCTGACTGTTCCAGCTATGAACTACAGCTACACCGGGCTTGTCCTCCTGATTCAGCCCGACCGTGCCCTCCCAGCCATACAGAGACGAAGTACTGGGGCCCTGGGCACAGAGCCAGCCTGGTGGGGCTGCAGCCTTATACTGCTTACAGGGTGCAAGTGGTGGTTCACAATGAGGCAGGCAGCACAGCTTCTGGATGGACCAGCTTCAGCACCAAGAAGGAAAGTGAGTACTCATGAGTGATATCTGGAACAGGAGATACTGTCTAAGAATAGGGCTGTAAGGCCTGTGTTCAGTTGCACGGACTGCCACTGAGACATGTAGATGACCACCAGAGAAAACCACAGGGCGTTTAAGAGTAGAAAGGTCCAGGGCAAGTGGGTAGTCCAGGCTCACCTGGAACTATGTAGACTAAGCTGGTCGCAGGCTTGCAGCAATTTTCCTGGCTCCAGCTCCCAAATCCTGGGATTATGGATGTGTGCGACCATGCCTGTCTAAGCCCACTTCTCAAAGATGCTTCCCCTCCCTCCCTCTATCCACATACTTCCCCAAAGCAGTGAGATATGGCCTGTCAAGAAGACCAAAAGAGAAATTCAGTGCCGAAATGGACATGCAATGAGCTGATAACCAATTAATTAAATTTGTATAAAATAGCTTCATTATATATATAGTTTAAAAAGGAAAACAGGGCTGGGAAGATAACTCAGTCACAGAAAGCATGAGGACCCCAGGCTGGTCTCCAGAACCCATGTGAAAAAGCCTGAACATGAAGGTGCACACTCTTAGTCCCATCACTGGAGAGGCACATGGGTGGTTTCTGAGCTTTGCTGGCAGCTAGCTATGCCTATTTGGTGTACTCCAAGTCAGAGTTTTTGTTTCAGAAAACAGGGGAACAGAGCCTGAGACAGACTCACACAGTTAACCCCTGCTTTCCCCTATATGCGCACACATACTCCCAAGCAAATGTGCAACTTCATACATTCACACACGCAAGTGAAAATTACAAAAAGCGGGGCTGGAGAGATGGCTCAGAGGTTAAGAGCACCGACTGTTCTTCCAGAAGTCCTGAGTTCAATTCCCAGCAACCACATGGTGGCTCACAACCGTCTATCTTGCATCTGGTGCCCTCTTCTGGCACACAGGCATAATGGAGGCAGAATATTGTATACATAATAAATAAAATCTAGAAAGAAGTAAAGAAAGGAAGAAAGAAAGAAAGAAAATTACAAAAAGGTATTAGTAATAAAATAAAGTTGTCAGAACCAAAAGCACAATCTGTGGGGTGCAGAAAAGAATGAAAACAGAATTCTTGATTCAAAACTTACTCAGAATTCCAGTGAATCAAGAACACAGCATCAGGCTAAACCAGGATTCCTCCATTTGAGACCTATGTACCTACATGGTCACATAAACAGGAAGCTGGTTCTACCTGTAATCCCACCACTTAGAAGGAATCGCTGCCAATGGTTGACTTAACCAACTCCACTCTTCTTTACTTAGACTCTTTTGTATCTGAAATCATAGCATAAACTTTTCATATTTGGCTTTTTATACTTGAGATTATTTGATTTGTACTCCTGTTATTTAAAAACCTTCAGTAATTTCAAGGTCTGTAGATTGTGTTCTAAAATCTCAAAGGACATTACAAAAACTGAAGCTGCTGGACCTCGACCCCAAGTTGATGTGACCTTGAGCAAGACCTAAGTGACACAGCAGACCCCATATGTAGTAAGTGGGATGCTCTAAAGGCCTCACCACCATGCCTACCTCCCAGCATTCCTGTTCCTCAGTCACTTGGACTTCCTCCTCTCTTACCTAACTCACACAAGCTTTCACTTGATTCCAGCCTTGCTCTGCACACACCCACACCAGAACGGACTTCCTCTGCTAACTCTTTGCAGGGTGTGTGGGAGGTCCTGCATCAGTAGTTTGCCTTCCATCTCATCCAAGGCAGATGCATGGCCAATCAGTCTGCATTTGAGGTTGAGGTCTTGAAGTGAATAAATCCTCCTAAAGATGAAAAGGGACAAGGAAGAACTTAGGCAAAAGGAGGAAAGAAAATGAAATGGAAAGACTTGGAGCCAAGTTCAGAACTGAGATAAGAAAATCAACTAATAAAAATGTCCTCAGGGACAGGAGGGGAACAGGAGATGTTTGTCATGAAAACTAGAATTGCACTGAATATTCCTGAGTAGTCAATGAAGGTGACCTGGGGTGAAACATGGAGGTCAAGGACAAACTGAGGAAGAGGTTTCCATGAAGTAGCGGAGGCATAGAAGAGTATGCAGTAAGAGAGAAATGGAGATGGCTTGTATAGACGGGGCCTTGGGAAAGCTTTATGGTGCCAGGAGAGGGAGCAAGGCTTATTAATATCAGAAAAGAAGTAGCCGTACAGCCCAGAAGGCATGGAGGGGATGGGGGTATGGCCTCTTCCTCTTCAGCAGAGTTCAACCACTTCAAGACTACAACCTCAAATGAAGGCCGATGGGCAAAGAGTCACTTCCTACCAAATCATTCCTAAATCTCTTCATGCTCTGAGGCTCACCTTCTCAGTTCCAGTCCTGGGCAGGGTGCCTTAGACTCCCCCCACCCACAAATATCATTTCTCATTTACTATTGACAACATTTAGGTTCCTGGTGTCCGTATGATAAGGCACACTGGGACAACCTTCTGTGTTTGCTGTCTAAATTCATAGTCTCCTTTATGATATGCCCACGAAGCAACTATGTTGAATATTCCCATTCACTGTAAGTATTAGCCAGAACACCAAGGAGCATCCAGATGAGGGCTGGAGGTTACAACCAATTCTTTTTAGTCATAAAGCTTAGATATTTTGTTTTGCACCGAAAGAACAAAGGGAACAAAATACCCACTGCCCCATCCCCCTCCCTCCTTTGTTTCCTATCATTCTTTCACAGGGAAGAAATAACTAAATACTAGACCAATACGAAGGAGAGAGGTCCTCTTGATTCAATACCAAATCCATAGATCTGAAAACGTGCAAGAAATGACCAAAATGTGGGTCTCTAAACACTAATGTGCTATATAAAACTCATTGTGTATGCTGGAAGACAATATGAACCAGAGAGTTCAAACTAGAATATAATTTTAAATAGTGTGGGCAGCTGTATAGGGATGAGAGCACCTCCATGCTCTCCCAAGGGCTTGGGGAACACATTCAGCCTCTGCCTGCTCTGCCCTCCAGTGAAGAGCAGAACAGTGTAGATGACCAACATCCAGTTCTGACACAAGAAAAATTGACTTGCCCACTCCCATGGTGTCTGTGTTCCCACCAGTGAGGATTCCAAGTTACAGCATGGTAGCACTCACCACACAGATGAGAGGGAATGGGGGGTGAGGAATCATTACATAATTCATCATTCTCTTACAATAGGGCAAAGAACTCTAGGTAGATGGATAACAGGAAAATGTAATAAATAAGAAAATGTTAAGAATTTTAGCATTTATTGCCCTGTAAATATAATCAAGTTCAGAGAGTTTAATGGTTAATAGCTAACTTGGCTGACAAGTCTTCATGGGGCATCAAAATGTTTTTCTGCCAGCACAGTGGCTGCCAGTAACTGCCTACTTCTATGAAAGTGGCCCATTGGGATTTCTACATCTGATTGGCTCTGTCTTTTGCTGTTCCCACCAAATGTAGTTTTTAACTAAACTTCTGTTTAGTAATAAAGACTCGGGAGTCAGAGGCTGGGGTGAAAACCTGCTAGCTCAGAGAAGTTGAGGAGCAACTACCTGACCCTCCTCCCTCTTTGCCAGCATCTTAGAAAGAGTTAACTTCCTTCACTCCAAACCAAAAAAGCGTTGCCACACTTCTACTTCCTATGCATGTCTCTCTCCATTTGTCTTGATTCCCTCTGACTCTCTTTCTGTCAGCTAGTTGCTGGATACTCCTCTAGACCCAAGGCTGATTTTTATTTAATTAATATAAATGCAAACGTGGAGTTCACAGTGTGATCATATGTCCTGCAACAGTGTATCTTTAGGATCTAAATCATGTTACGAAATGTAATTATCTATTATTTTGTTAAAACGTGTCTCATCAGTAATGTAGCCAATGTATTCATACCCTTCTTCCTTTCTTAACAGCCAACTGAGGATATACATGGATCTTAATGCTTTATAAATGTCTTGATTATTTTAGAGGAAACAAGGTCTCCTGAAGGAGATCTCTTCCACCCTGAAAGGTGGTATGTTAATGAAATGTGTTACATTGAGGATGAGCGGCAGTCAAGGTTTTCTGTTCTGTTTGAACAAGGAACTTACAAACACACTTGTGAAATGGACATGAAGTTGCTTCTAGAACTGACATAATACTTAGAAGAGCCAAGCCTGATTATATCCTAATGTACTCCTCTATTGATTGATTAGTCAGGGGCAATGAATTATTATGCTTTGGCTGCTGTTTGCAAGGCCCTTTTAACTATCTTAGAAAACAAACTAACAGCTCAAGAAAAAGCTTTAAAAATAAATGGGTGCCAAAAGGACATAATTTACCATCTAAGCAGGTTTGGTTTAGTGCAAAAAAAAAAAAAAAAAATAACTTCATCTAGTCCTTGGGGCTTCATAACAATAAATATCGATTTGATATGAAAAATAGCTATGTGCTGTAGTTAATAGTGTTAAGGACACTGTATCCATTAAAAGAGGGGGAAATACAGCAAAATATGAGCCCCAGGTTATGTTGCTAAGCAAACCCATTGTGTGTTAATAGTTTTCTTTACAAAACAGCACTCTCCATTGATTTTTTTTGGAAGCAGCACAAAGCTGCTGAGAGTGCGTTTCACACGTGTCTGATTGGTCATCTTTTTGCCTCCCACATCATTTTATTTTTAAGGGGTTTCTAGCAGCATCCAGGGTTGTTTCTGTTTGGTTGGTTGGTTGGCTGATTTCATATGCTGTTGTTTACACTTTTTTAGAAGTACCCTGTGCATCCATCCAGAAGTTCTCATTCCTAGGGCTGTGCTTTTCCTCTCCACAGTGCCTCAGTACCAAGCCCCATTTTCAGTGGACAGCAATGAATCTACGGTATATGTAAACTGGAGTGGCACTTTCCTCCTGAATGGCCAGCTAAAGGAGTACCTGGTCACCAATGGAGGACAGCAGGTGTACAGTGGCCTGGACACCACCCTCTACATATCAAGAACAGTGGACAAAAGTTAGTAACTGACTTTCTGCTCTGTGCTACAGTCCCCAGCTTTATGACATTAACCAGAAAGGTGACCAGTTACAATACATTTCTGACCCCGTCTGTGCCAGAGGTCTGATCTGCCTGCAGCTACTTTTCCCCAAAAAATGACTCAGACGCTCATATTAATTTTGTCCTTTTTTGGCCTATGTCTCAGGCACATTGCTAGCTAGCTCTTTCATCTTAATTCAGCCCACTTCCATTAATCTGTTCTGCCATGTGGTCCATGGCCTGTGGCTCACCTGCATTCCTGCATGCTTCTTCTTTGGCAACTAGATCGACTCTGCCCTCCTTCTTCCTGAACCTCAATTTCCCTGTCTACTTCTACAGTGCTGGACACAGGCCAAAACAGTTCCTTTATTTATAGAATAATATTCACAGATGAACATTTCCACTACAGTGATCCAAGAAGGAAGGAGGCCTGTGGGCAGCTTCAGTTCACTAGATAAACAACAATAAGCTAAATCGATGGACAGGTTGAAAACCTGAGGGGCTTCCTTGCTGTATCCCCACTTGCAGACAGCACCACCATCAGGGTGCTGCTTAGTTTTCACCATCAACTTGGCATACACTAGAGTCAACTAGAAAGAGAGAACCTCATTCTAAGAATTGCAATCAGATTAGCCTGTGGGCATGTCTGAGGTATTTTCTTGGTTGCTTGATTCTCCAGCCCCAAATCTCTGAGTGAGGAGCCCCCCAAATCTCATAGGATCAGTTCCTACAAGAACCTCTTTTTTCTTCTAGTATTGTACCCCATCTTCTTCTTCAGTTGTATTTCCCATTTCTTTGTCTTGATTTTCAATTGAAATAAGAAAGGCCCTACAAGATACTTCAGATATTCAAGTAACCTGGATGGTCGCATGGCCAGTAGATACAGAACTGGTTGAAAAGTATGTTGGATATATATAGTAACATCAGCGCAGGAATGTTTCACTCCTTGAAAGGCCTGTTTAAGCTGAAGGATGTCTCTCATTTGCATTTATAGATACCAAGTTTCACCCTGAGTAAGCCACACACACACTGTCACTGTCACAGCCCCTGACCACCTGGGCAGCTTGCTGTAGAGGGAAGATGGCCTGACAGTTGGCAGATCTGGGTTCTACCTGAGCAAGCCTCAGACCATCTGTGTGACCTTGAAAAGGGCACAGGGTCTTGGCAATTGAAATAGGAATCTGGATCAAGTGATTCTCAAGTGTCTCTCCAAGCTCCTCTGTCAAGGAAAAGGCATAGACCAAGCTGAGCAAGAGGAGCACATTTGGAGTCCTTGACTCCTCTGATGTGATGCTGCTTGGTTGCTTGCCTTGGTGGAAGCTCTGATCTTGCTCTCCACCCTTTCAGATATGCTGCCATTATACAACACCTCTTTTGATGACTGACTTTTCAATTAGACATTTGCGTATTAGATGATAGCTTCTCATCGCTATAACAAATGCCTAAGACAACCTTGTAAAGAGAAGATGTTTACTCTAGCTCATAAGTAGTGTGGTGTGATAGCACATGTCAAGAGCGCCTGGCAGAGCATCTTTGCGATCCCTGTCCCTCACTGCAGTGATGCTGTAGAAACAGTCACCACTGTGCTGTAGTGTGCCTTTGTAGAACCATTGGCATCTAAACGATAGATCTATCGTTTAGATGCCAATGGTTCACTCCTGTTGCTATGATACAAACAAACAAAAAATACCTTGACAAAAAAAAGTTAAGGGGTGAGATGGTTTATGTTAGTTAGCTCATGGTTCCAGCTTCCAGTCCACCACTAAGGGGAGGTCAAAGAAGCAGAAACTTGAAATAATTGGTCACATTTCAGCCACAGTCAAGAGCAAAGAGAATGTATGTATGGTATGCCTGGGTGACAGCAGCTTGTTCTACTCTTTTAAAATCCAAGACCAAAACCAAAAAATGGAAATGGCATCAACCAAATTCATGCTGGATCTTTCCACATCAATTAGCACCATCATGATAATCGCCACAATTAGAAGTGATATCACATATAACATTAACAGCCCTGTTAGCTGGTGTTAAATGACTAAAGATTTACCAGTTCTTTCTTTTGTCTAGCTTTCTTCATCCAAGTCACCTGCACAACAGACATTGGAAGCGTTAAGACTCCATTGTTCCAGTATGATGCCACAACTGGACTTGGTAAACATTTCTCTTGTCTTGTGTTTAGTGTAGCAGATAAACATTTTCCTCAAGAGACAGACGGGTGTCTGCATACAGATACCGCTAATATATTCATGGTAGCCTTTTTAAAGGGACTGTAGTGCATCATTAAATGAGGAGGAAGGGAAGAAGGAAGGAAGGAAAGAAACTTTCCAGATCTCAATGAAATTTCTACTAGACAATGAGTTAGTATTTTCAAAAGTTATTGAGTTGTCAGTATGGCAAACATCAGAAGACCTAGTTAGACTTCTCTTCTAAACAAATATTTTATATAAAGAATTTTAAGATTTCATATACAGAAAGGTAGCAGAGACAGAATCAAGGAAAGACAAGAGATGGGAGACAGTAGGTGGTCAGTTCAGTTCCCAATGGACCAAATGATGTGCTAGAGTCAAAGCCTAAATGGTAAACCGGGGACACTTCTGTCTATATCTGTCACAAGTTATGATGACTTAAGGGCTACAGAGGTGGCTCAATGAGGAAGGCAGTTAGCACCCATTCACAAGGTCCTGAGTTCGAATCCCCAGAACCCACTTACAGCCAGGTATGGTAGTGTGGTTTGTAATCTCAGTGCTTCCAAGGCAAAATGAGGAGTGAAGACAGGGGAGTCCCAGAAGCTCACAGGCCGGCTAGCAAACAACAGGAGACTCAGTGTCAAAAAAGACAGAAGGCAAGGAGTGAGACCCAAGGCTGCCCTCTGACCTCTCATAGCTCTCCTCTTTCTCTTCTTCCCTCTTTCTCTCCACCCCCACTTGTTTCAATCAACAAATATCCTGCTCCCATGCTGTGTCTATTTGTGTATACCATGGAATCTATCTCAGGCTTAACATGATCCCTCCAATATAGCTAATCTCATTTTATTCAGAGCTGCAAGACTGAAAAGAGTTCTTTTCATCTCTTCAACAAATCCAGTTTCTTGGTTGGAAATGGAGAACACATGGATTTATTGAGGAGTGTTCTGTAAACTTAGTGGGTGCTCTCTCACCCAAATGTGGTCTTCCTACCAACTCCTGGCCCCAGACATTTTCTTCAGCTACGTTTCTCTGGCTTCCATGTTTGTAAGAATCAGCTCTGTGTGCCTGTTGATCATACGGGTCCTCAGGTTGCTGACACATACACAGAAGAGAGAGGAATGGGGATTGTGTCTTTTAAATATGTCCTGTCCAGTGATTGTGACACTGGGGCCCAGCACCACCTGCTGACTGATCTATATTTCACATCCATCACCAGGAGAGACTCATATGATTCCAGTTAGAGGAGCAAGTTTTCTTTGTAGCCGGCTCCTAAGCACTGGAATATGTCCCCTGACTATGCTAGGCAGGGCAGGGACCAACTGTTAAAGTAAAAGTGCTGTCTGAAAGGAAGAGGGAAGGCTAGCCACGATCCTGTTACAGGAAGAGGGAAGGCCAGACAGGATCCTGTTACAGGAAGAGGGAAGGCCAGACAGGATCCTGTTACAGGAAGAGGGAAGGCTAGCCACTGATCCTGTTACAGGAAGAGGGAAGGCCAGACAGGATCCTGTTACAGGAAGAGGGAAGGCCAGACAGGATCCTGTTACAGGAAGAGGGAAGGCCAGACAGGATCCTGTTACAGGAAGAGGGAAGGCTAGCCACGATCCTGTTACAGGAAGAGGGAAGGCCAGACAGGATCCTGTTCGCAGCTTTTATCCAGTCAGCTCCTGAGCACCATGGAACTCTGCACTGAGCATGCTGTCCTGAGTGTGCCCCTCTTGTCTGGAGGCGAGCTCTTGGCAGAGCAGAAGGAAGAAACTGCGGACTGTGCTGCTTCAGAGATGTGCTGCCCAGCTGATATCTCTAGTCAGTTTTAATTTTTATGATATAATTTCTAAAGAGTTCCTGTTCCGTTGCCTAGAGGCAGCCTCTAAGCAGGGGAAGAGGCAGAGGCTGTGTCTCCTACTGTGAGCTCTCCCCTCTGAGATTCCCCTCAGGCACCCTGCCCTTCATTCCGAATGTACTCCTGAGCAAAGAGCATACATAGCTCATCGGATCAGTCTCTGGGGTCCCAGCCCTGTGTCACACACACGCACAGGAACTTAACCCTTTTTGTGCACAGCGAGGGATCAGTTTTCAAACACCACACACTGGTTCTCACAGTGAAGGAGCTTCTAACCTGCTGGAGTTTTATCCTCAACTCTTTTGTTTCAGAAGGAAGAAGGAGAGGCCTGGAGCATCAGTGACTTTTCAAATTATGTCACTGACCAGAAGTAGAGTTGGGTTTACAAAGGCATACACTCCTCTCGGGGACCAAACTTAGTTTGAATCACCTTCTACGACTCTCCCTAAGAGTGCACACCACGCTATGGCACGTCTTCTCTGCCCTCTGATTCTGAGCTGCTGAGCACAGGGAGGTGTCCTGGGAACAGAGGTTTCGGTGCCCTCAGCTTATCCTCTGCCATGGGCACTGGTGTTCAGAAGGCAGGGCTTTGGCTTTCAGGTTCAGGCCAGCCCAAGTGGCAGCTGCATCATAGTTATGAGCCTCTAAGTTGTTCTTAGTGAAAGGATGGGCTGCTGATCTAAGATCCCCGCCTGCTCACTCAGCCAGCCTGATGGCAGTTCACTGCCATATATAGGGACCCCATAGCCCTCTTTCCCTTGCCTCCCCATTCCGTATACAGAAGATAAGATAATCCTACCACTGTTTACTTTTCATATCTAGAAATCCTAAATTCTCGTCATGTTATTCGGCTTCCCTTCACTGCATCAGAAGATTTGAGAAAAACAACACAAAGGGGAGGTTTACGTCGGCTCAGAGGTTTCAGTACACAGCCCTAGTCTGAACACGGTGGTGAGAAGCTTGTGATGCAGCATAGAGGCCTACCTCATACCTCATGACAACCATGAAGCAGAGACCAAGTACACACTTCAAGTCATTCCGCAGTTACCGTCTTCCTCCAAACAGGCCTTACCTCTCAACAGCCCAATCAGCCACAAACATGCCAATGGAATTCTCTATTGGTGATTGCAAGAGCCTTAATGATCTAGTCACCTATCATTAACCCATCTCTGAACATTGATGTCTGAGGGAGCAAGCATTCCACATGGATCCAAGCTGGAGCCCTCACTGAATGTGAACTCTGACTGACTGTGGGCTAAGAAGATAACACCAACTTTAATACAAAAACAAATTGGGAAAGTGGTCTTACTGATACTTCCCTCCATGGGATGCTCCCCCAGTGTATTTGAGATGATGATTTGTAGATCTATGGGTGATTAACAAAGGCCAAGCAACAAGACATGTTAGAATTGGCTGTTGACATTCACAGCTGAAAATATCTGATGTCTCAAAATTCAGTTTACTGTCTCTTGACAACCAGTCATCCTTCTGAGATGATGTGATCAGTAGCGCTGTGACTGCTGGTCACATCCCTGTCAAGTGATACAGCACTGATCATTGGCTGCATCCCTGTGAGGTGATGGTGATCTGCAGCACCGTTGACCCCTGTCAGGTGATGCAGCCCTGTGACTGCTGGTCACATCCCTGTGAGGTGATGGTCACCTGCAGCACTGTGACCATGGGCCGCATCCCTGTGAGGTGATGGTCACCTGCAGCACTGTGACCATGGACCGCATCCCTGTGAGGTGATGGTCACCTGCAGCACTGTGACCATGGGCCGCATCCCTGTGAGGTGATGATCACCTGCAGCATTGTGACTGTGGGCCACATCGCTGTGAGGTGATGGTCACCTGCAGCACTGTGACTGTGGGCCGCATCCCTGTGAGGTGATGGTCACCTGCAACATTGTGACCACTGACCACATGCCTGTGAGGTGATGGTCACCTGCAACACTGTGACCATGGGCCGCATCCCTGTGAGGTGATGGTCACCTGCAGCACTGTGACCATGGGCCGCATCCCTGTGAGGTGATGGTCACCTGCAGCAGCACTGTGACCGCTGGTCGCATCCCTGTGAGGTGATGATCACCTGCAGCATTGTGACTGTGGGCCACATCCATGTGAGGTGATGGTCACCTGCAGCACTGTGACCATGGGCCGCATCCCTGTGAGGTGATGGTCACCTGCAGCAGCACTGTGACCACTGGTCGCATCCCTGTGAGGTGATGGTCACCTGCAGCACTGTGACCATGGGCTGCATCCCTGTGAGGTGATGGTCACCTGCAGCATTGTGACCGCTGGCTGCATCCCTGTGAGGTGATGGTCACCTGCAGCAGCACTGTGACCGCTGGTCGCATCCCTGTGAGGTGATGGTCACCTGCAGCACTGTGACCATGGGCTGCATCCCTGTGAGGTGATGGTCACCTGCAGCACTGTGACCGCTGGCCGCATCCCTGTGAGGTGATGGTCACCTGCAGCAGCACTGTGACCGCTGGTCGCATCCCTGTGAGGTGATGGTCACCTGCAGCACTGTGACCGCTGGCCGCATCCCTGTAAGGTGATGGTGATCTGCAGTGGTGTCCTTGCAGCACCCCAAACCAGCACTATAGCTCACTCACAATGTAGTAGGAAGCAAGCATACACAGCTGCTTCACTATCAGAAAACAGCATCAGGAGCCACAAGATTACCCACTCAAGGAATCTTCTTCTTCCCTTGTGTTTTTCAGGCTTAGTGCTGACAACTCCTGGAGAAAAGAAGGGAGCAGGAACCAAAGCAACAGAGTTCTACAGTGAGCTGTGGTTCATTGTGGTAATGGCCGTGCTGGGCCTAATCTTGCTGGCCATTTTTCTTTCTTTGATTCTACAAAGAAAAATCCACAGGGAACCATGTATCAGAGAGAGACCTCCCTTAGTGCCGCTTCAGAAACGAATGACTCCACTAAGTGTCTACCCACCAGGGGAAACCCAAGTGGTATGTATGGAAAGAAAGCCCTTTTCTGGTGTGACCTGCTTTTCATTCTTATGAATTTACTTTTCATTCTAATGCTTTTTGGTGAAGTATTTATGCATGCAATCATACCTGCAAATATAGATAAATTAACCTTGTCCTTTCCAATATAGATGTCCTTTAAGCCTTTTGTTTGCCTAATTGCTCTTGCAAAGACTTCCTTTTAGTACTGTTAACCATTGTAAGGATGGGCATCATTGTCTTCTTTCAAAAGAAGAAAAGCCTTTTCCTTTTGCGCAAATATAGTATGTGTTAGCTTTCATTATAAATGTTCTTTATTCCATGGAGGTATGAATATGTATGCAATTATTTAGTAATTTTACCATGAATTTCATCAAATGCCTTTTCTGCAAAACAAACAAAATGGTTTCTGTTCTTCCTTTTGTTGGTACAGAATCACATTTTTTGATTTGGACATGTTGAACCATCCTTGATGCCTGGGAACAATTCCAACTGATCATGGATATGTTCTTTTTGATGTGGAACAGGAAATGCTATTTCAATATGCATTTTCTGATAACTTCTAAGGAGTTAGAAATCAGTGTCTTATGCATGTTTGCATTTGTATACAGGCTGGAATACTAGTTCAGGTTTTACTGGTATGTAAGCATAAAATGGAACTTTGATCACTAATATATAATGAGAATGCTTGTTTCTGTGTTCATTGGGGATATGAGTCTACAGATATTCTTGTGTGCAGTAACACTATGTGCTCCATTGTATTGATTTCTGTTTGTCTGGCTTTGGTATCAGGTTAATGTTAGCCTCATAAAGAGTTTGGAGGAGCTCTGGTCATTTTGGATTTTTGGAATAGTTTAAAAAATATAAGAGGTAGTTATCCTTTACATGCTTTTGGCAAAGCCATTAGAGCCTAGACATTTTAGAGGAAAGATTGTTTTAAAGACTTTTTAAACTATATGCTTATGTGCAAGTATGTGCATGTGAGTGCAGGTACCTGCAGAGGCCAGAAGGTGTCAGATTCCCCTGGAGTTGGTGTTACAGGCAGAAGTGCTGGGAACAAAGCTTGAGTCATAGTCAAGAGCCATGAACATACAGATGAATCATCTTTCCATCCCTGAAATTAAAAAAAAAATCGTATCGTTTAAACATCATATGCTGATTATTTGTCTGTTTAGATTTTCTGTTCATTCTGATTCACTTTGGGGCATATTGGATATGCTCAAACATCTATTCATTTCTTCTAGTTTTTCTAGCTTCTTAGAGTTGTTTGTAGTAGTTTTATGATTTGAATTTCTGTAGGACCTTTGGTCACGAGGAGTATGTTATTTGATTTACATGTTTTTATTTGTTCACTGCTGTTCTTAGATTATAGTTTCAATCTATCATAGTCTGAGTAGAACCATGATTTGTGGCTTAACTGCTCAGTCCTCAAGATCTTAATGAGGGGAATCAGTGTGCTGCTGTTGGATGAAATGTTTAGTAACTGTTAGGAAAGTTTGCTTTGAAGTATGGTTTTATGCAGCTGTCTCTTGGATGGTTTTGTGTCTGCATGACATGCCCAGTGAGAAAGTCTGAGTGTTGAAATGCCCAGCTCCTACTGAATTAATCTTTCATTTTAGAGCTAAATTTACTTTGTATTGGGAAGCCTCATGTTGGGCACTCTTAGTTACTTTTTTATTGCTGTGAAGAAACACCATGACCAAAGGCAACTTATAAAAGAAAGGATTTATTTTTTTTTATATCCCATTGCATTTTATTTAGAAACAAATCCACTTGACATTTAAACCCAGAACAAAGGTTCTTAATCCCTGGGCACCTTGCATATATATGTATGTATATACATGTATACAATTTTCCTGGGCAGAGAGTATCTTTAGCCTTCACCTCGGTCTTGACAGTGGTTCTCATCCCAAACAGGCTAAGGCAACAGGACCATTTATAAGGAGCACTCTTGTGTGGCACTACTCCTTGGGAGCCATGAACAAATATCTACTAACCTCAAATAAGGAACCAATGACAAATGAAAATAAGAGCACCCTGGGGTGAGTCAGTGAGTAACTTACAAAACACAAATGGAATACTTACAGGAGCAAAACATGGCTCAAAGACAGCTGCATCATCAAAGTCCACTCCAACATAGGTGACAACTTATAAAGCCTAGATACCTCAAGCATACTGTACAACCTAAAGGCAGCTTCTCAGTTTAAAAAATATCCTTTACTGGTGGGCTAGTTGGTCTGAGTCTCTTCTAAGTGTCTAGGCTCTTTTGAGAGTATCTTTCTATAGTCTTTATGGCTCACATGTGCTTCAAGAATGAGGGCCTAGTAAGTTTTGTTAGTTTTAGGAACTTCCTGAATAAAGTAACTTAATTCCTGAGATTAGGGAATTTCTTTCAGGTTGAAATGTTTGACCTGTCCTTAGAACATCTCATGTCTAAATGAGCTTCTCTCCAAAATGCAAGATTTTAGTCTCAGAGAAATTGCTACTCAATAAGCATGTATTGCCAATTGCTTTCTATTTCTGAGTTTTCGCATACATACAGGGAAGAAACATACTTTTTAAGCACCCATTCCTGTGATTATAAATACTACTAAGCTCAGAATACACAAAGAAAGTCAGCTTGGCTCAATTCTAACAGATGATGCTGTCTTGAGCCCTTAGACAATCTTGGGCTAAGGGTTTTTTTACCCCTGAGGATCATTATCTATTTTCCTAGGGTCCTCAAGTGACTGGATAGGGTCGTTCCACAGTATGAAGGATAATCTCTGACCTATTGTCTACTACTTTAGACATTGCCTGCATCAAAAACTACTTTCAATGCAATGCTTCCATAGTAGAAAAAAGAAAGGATTTAATTAGGGGGTATTGCAGAATTATTCACTTGCAATTGATAACATAAAGGATTAATATTTATTAAGTGGTTATATAAACACTGAATGATACAAATTGAACCTTAAAGCATTTCTTGGAGAGTGGAACTGCTCCACACCACAATGGTGCCAGGCCTCTCCCAGAGAACGCAGGAACAAATAGAAAGAAAGGTCAGCATGCAACAGGGTTCTCAATGGGAGTTGGCCTTGCCCCATTGGGATCCTGAAACCCTAAAGCTAGTCAAAAGTGCCTGAATCTGACTACAGGGTGGAGGGTTAACAGTTTCAGAGAATGAGTTCATGATCATCATGGAGGGGAGCATAGCAGCAGGCAAGTATGGGACTAAAGCAGTAGAGGAGAGCTTATATGTTGAGACAACAACCATGGTGTTGGGGGGAGAACAATTGGAATGACTAGACCCTTAGAAACCTGAAAACCCACCCTAAGTGACCCTCTTTCTCCACTATGGCCATACCTCCTAATCCTTCCCAAACAGTTCCATCATCTGGGGACTATTCTCATTCAGACCAGGTCATTTACATATCTTTACAATTTTTATGTCATCTTCTTGAGCTGATCATTTTCTCACTTTGTAAATATTTTAATATCCATCTATCTGAAATGAATGCAACTATTTCTGCTCTATTTTTTTCCTGTACCAAAGACTGAACAAAAGATAATGTACATACCTGGAGAACACTCTGCCATTGAGCTGTGTCTATCCTCCCTAACACCTTCCTTGGATTTTAAGATTTGATTTCCCTTAGTTGCCCAGGCTGGCCTTGAATTTGTGATCTTCCTGCATTAGCTTCCTAATTATCAGGAATTACAGACCTAAACTACAAGACTCAGATCATTTTTGGTTTTCATTTGTGTGTCATATCTTTTCCCCAACTCTTAATTTTAGTATACTTGGTATATCTTTATAGTGAAACAATGAAGTGAGTTTCTTGTAGGTAGCATATAGTTGAGTCTTGGGATTTTTGTGGTTTGTTCTCTTTTTTGTTTTGTTTTTGTAAGCAGAGATGCCAAAATGACTTGCAACTCCTAATGCTCCTGCCTCTAGCTCCCATGTATTTACATTATAGGTATGTACCACAATATCTAGCTTTTAATTAGTTCTGCCAATCTTTGGCAATTAATTCTTGGTGAATTTAATCCATTTACAGGCAAGGATATTATTGATAGACTAACTTCTTCCTATCATTTGATAACTGTATTTTGTTTTCCTTGCATTTGTTTTATTTGGCAGCATCCAGTTTTAAATCTTTGGGGTCTTATACATTCTTGTTTTCATGACAACAGTTACCATCCCTTTATTTCTAGTGAGGATGTCCCTGTGTTTCCTAGTGTTGGCACAAAATTGCCTTAGTTCCTTCTTATTGGGAAAGACTTTACTTTTTATTTTAAGCATGTTTCCTCTTCTGTATTTTAAATATGTAATGCCATTCTCTTCTAGCTATAGGTTTTCTTTTTTTTTTTTTAAAGATGGTGTTTTGGCGCCCTCTTCTGGCAAATACATTTTTCACATTTTTTTTATTAAGATTTATTTATTTATTATGCATACAGTTTTACAGAGGAGGGCACCAGACCTCATCATAGATGGTTGTGAGCCACCATGTGGTTTTGCTGGGAATTGAACTCAGGTCCTCTGGAAGAACAGTCAGTGCTCTTAACCTCTGAGCCATCTCTCCAGCCCCGCTATAGGTTTTCTATGAACATTCTGCTGAAGATCTGAGTAGCCCCTTAATATTTTAAGAATTCTTTGTCATACATAATATTTACTAAAACATACATGGATAAGGTCTATTCCAAATAAAGCAAGTTTGGGATCTTTCAGCTTCAGAAATCTGGATATCCATATTCAGATTAAAAATGTATCATTGTTGCGAAAATTCTCAACAAAATTTTGGCTAACCGTTTACAACAATGCATAAAAGATATCATCCACCATGACCAAGTAGGCTTCATCCCAGAAATGCAGGGCTGGTTCAACATACGAAAAACTGTAAATGTTATCCATCATATAAACGAACTAAAGGAACAAAACCACATGATCATATCCTTAGATGCGGAAAAAG
>PVIH01001891.1:0-130649 GCA_004025045.1 Sigmodon hispidus
CCAAAATTTTGTTGAGAATTTTCGCATCAATATTCATGAGGGAAATTGGTCTGTAATTCTCCTTCTTTGTTGTGTCTTTGAGTGGCTTGGGTATTAGGGTGATTGTGGCCTCATAAAAGGAATTAGGCAATATTCCTTCAGTTTCTACTGTGTGAAATAGTTTGAGGAGTAACGGTAGCAATTCTTCTTTGAATGTCTGCTTGAATGGGGGAAACCTATTCCTTGAAGTAGCTGTTGAAGTTTTCTTCTTGGGTCCTCGCCAGTGACCAGAATTCAGAGCACTACCCAGTGGAAAAAGCAAGAGTTGGGCTAGGTTCCTAAGTGACCATGACTTAGTAAGACATCACACAGTTCATGCCAGGCTCTTTCTAATATGTAAAAACTTTCTATTTCTAATCACATGCCATGTGCAAAGAACATATTTCCTACACTGGCTTGAACCATCACGTGCTAAGTGGCCAAGGTAGCAATCTCTATGTTTTATCTGTTATTCGCTCATTACACAGTCATGTATCACAAGTAAGGCTGTTATGAGCCGAGTATTAGACACTAAGTCTATACACAGTAAATGTTCTCCTGAGCAGTTCCTTTTTCCTCCATCACTCAGTGTGTTTAGTGCCTTAGTGTCCCTATGGCTCTGATTTCAAGGCATCAAAGGCAGTTGTGTCAGGACCTCCCTGCAGTGGGCCAGTGGAACCCTGGGCCTGCCATCTCACTCCAGTTCTTAAGTGCGCAGTAACGGAATGCAAAGTAAGGTCCAACCTTTCCATTTGCAGAAGGAAAGAAACTTTCATAAGAGAGAGATAAATGCTGGGCCTGGTGCTGCAGGCTGGTAATAGCTAGTTGGGATGCTGAGGCAAGTTTTCCTGGGACTACAGAGCGAATTGAAGAACAGCCTGGGCAACTTAATAAGAACTTGCCTCAAAATAAAAGGGAAAATGAGGGCCGGAGATACAGTTTAGTGATAGAAGTGATAGAGAACTTGCTTAACATATAAGCACTATTGTCAGTCTCCAGTATTTTTTTTTTTAAAGCCCTTCTACAGATGAATTTTGGAATTAGGTTAATACCAATACTTTCTTATTATATTTTATTTCTTATTTTTATTCTTATCTTATTATTTAAGCACTCTTAATTGAGTAATATTAAACCAGTCAGTGGTATACTGTTGAGAATGGCCCAAGAATCAGCTATGTCACAGAGATGGAAGCATTCATTCACCACTTACAAACACTATGTACCCACAACTTACGGTCTTCTGTGCAGCATTCCATGACAGAGTCTTATCAAGGTGCTCACAGTTTGTCAGACAGTACAGATAGTTAACAGGATAACGATAAAGTAAGAGAACATCCAGGGAAAGCCAGAAGCAGGATGGCTCATGGAACAGCTGGAGAGGGAAGTGTCCCATAGGAGACTTTTAGTGTACTGCTCTCCACACTCCAGTCATATTAAAGTTGCTTATATGTCCATAAAATTGTGCATTAGCACTAGAGAGGATATTGAGATATGACTCGAGGAGAGTATTTAAGACATGCCAGTATTTTAGAAGCACTTTTAATGGAACCGCTGTTAGCAATCCTCTGCCACCAAGGCCAACAAAGACAGCATGTCTAGTGGGCACTGGGTACTGCAGATACCAGCCAAGTGTTGAGAATAAGAACTGTTGTTGTTCCCCACACAGCCTTAAAGAAGACATGTACATCACTCATCTGAAAGCTCAGGAAACATCAAGGACACGGTCAAAATGGACTTAAGAGCCAGAGAATGAGAAATCCTGTCTTCTGAACACAATATGGCTGTGGCACTATTGAAACAAGAGCATCTGTGGTTACTAACAGACGATGAAGCAGATCAGCACCCCAGCATGGATGAGGACTCACCAGGCCCCAGCCCTAGCTAGGCAGCTGTTGGTGGGAGGACAAAGCAATTTTCATAGGATGTGGCTACTGTGGATGGTCTCCCACTCACTAGGGAGCACAAAGGGGGCATGGTGGGTTAATGAAAAAAAGAGGAGGAGAAGGGGAGGACATGAAGTTGAGAAGTGTGTTGGGATGGTTGCGGGGAGTGGAAAAGAAGAATTGACGTGAATATGTCCAAAACATATTGCATACAAGTATAGTATTGTCAAAGGATAAAAGACTCTTAATTAAGAAAACAGATATTGTAAATAAATGTGAGGGTAGTAAACATCACCTGACAAGTACATAATGATGATCCCTGTTTATATTCTTCTCCCAAAATTTATTGGAATATTTGAAAATTCCTTTGTCTGACCAGAGAAAACAAGCATATGGTGATAGCAACCATCACCAACAACATCCCATTGGTAAATCACCAGCCATGCTCTACAGCATTTCCTCAATCCTAACATGTTGCGTCCTAAAGTTATAATCCCATCTTCACATGACAGAATCAAAGCAAGAAAAGTTAAAAGTAATATTTTATGAACACAATTCATTCTGAACTCAAATAACTACATTATTCTGCTCCTGTACCCAAAGGCCTTTTCTAACTTGAATTCTTCTTTAACACCTACACCCAATGCTGTTTTGAGTTTGCATGTATTTATAAGCCATTCTGAGTCTCTGTGCATCCCCAAGTGTCCTGACACCACCTCTTCTGGCAGTCTTTACACCATGCTCAGTATCCCACATTTTCCCCCAACAGCTGCTGTAAGGCAAGGACACAGTTAATAAGACAAAACAACAACCTACAGAAAGGGAAAAGATCTCCAGCAACCTACATCTGAGAGAAGCCTGATCTCTAAAACATATACAGAACTCAAGAAACTAGAGGCCAAATAATTGAGTTAAAATATGGGGTTCAGAGCTAAAAAGGGAATTCTCAACAGAAGAGTTACAAATTGCTGAAAGACACTTAAAGAGTTGCTCAGCATCTTTAGTCATCAGAGACATGCAAATCAAAACAACTTTGAGATACCACCTGACACCTGTCAGAATGGCTAAGATTAAAAACACAGATGACAGCCTATGCTTGAGAGGATGCAGAGTGAGGGAAACACTCCATTGCTGGTGGAAGTATAAACTTGTACAGCCACTCTGGAATGCAATATGATGGTTCCTCAGAAAACTGGTAATCAATTTTCCCAAGGATCCAGCAATACCACTATGGGGCACATACCCAAAGGATGCACATCGTTACCCCAAAGGCATTAGCTCAGCTATGTTTATAGCAGCATTATTTGTAATAGCCAGAACCTGGAAACAACCTAGTTGTCCCTCAACTGAAGAATGGGTTCAAATTGTGGTACATCTACAAAATGGAGTAATACTCAGCAGAAAAAGAAAAATAACATTCTAAAATTTTCAGGCAAATGGATGGATTTTGAGAGGATCCTTCTAAGTGAGGTAATACAGGCCCAGAATGGCATGGGATGTACTCACTCATAAGTGGATTTTAGACAAAAAGCAAAGAATATCCAGGTTGCAAATCACAACCCCTGAATAGCTTGGGATCAGAAGAAACTTAAGAGAGACATCCAGGGATCTCCCTGGGAAGAGAAAATAGAGAAGATCGAAGTAAATGGGGATTATAATGGATAGCAACCAAGGAGAGGTGGGTACAAATCATGAGAAAAAAAAAAAAAAAAGATCAGATAATCTTGATAGAGGAAGCAAATGTGGAGCTGGAAAGAGATTGTGTTCAAGAACCCACAGGATGTCCCTGGCTAGGACTCTAACCAATAGTGGAAAGGGTGCCTAAACAGGACTTCTATAATCAAATAAATGATCACCCTATTTGTCACTATAGAACCTTCATCCAGCAATGAACAGAGGCAAAAGCAGAGACACATAGCTCAACAGAACTTTCTATTATTATGAGTAAAGTCATATTTTTTTTATCCATGTATTCAATAGAACTTTTAAATGTAACTTCTCCCTCTCTCTGACTCTCTGGCCACTTAGTGTTTGTTGACATGGTAACAGGACTGCAATCCTGCAATCGGGAATAATTCACTGACCTACTTTCCTGCTCTTTGCTCCCTCACCTGGTTGATCTGGGAAGTCCTTGACACTAAACAGATCTGATGTCCACCCGACTAACACTGTCAAATGTTAAGTACTTTACCTGTAAGCATTACCTCCATCAGCCTTCACAATAACTCTAATAAGGGGCTTCCATTTCGATTCTGTAAACAGAACTTTAAGGTGACTTAAGCTAGTCCTGACAGCTGTTCCTTGGTAGAGAAAGGATCCAGATTCTGGCTGGAGCTAGAACACACATCATCTTTATGTAAATCTAAAGAGTAAAAGCTTTCTTTGAGGAGGCAGAGCCACATCCACACATCATTTGCTTATTTACTACATTAGAGTTTTAATTTTTTTTCCTGTTTAAGTTAACATGCTAACAAATGGATTTACTATCCTGTTTTCATACATGTCATTTACTTTGCTCCTGCTCACCCTCCTCCCCCACTACCCTGCCCATGTTAATGTTGAGAAGAGGCAAGTCTCAAGATGGGGAGGCTAACTTGGAAAAGTAGTGTAGATGCCTAAGTCTGTGAGTTTGTGGGACAGCAACATTAGCAGTGGGCAGTGTTGCGTGCAACCTCGTCCTGCGAGGAAGATGCGACACCAAGCTCTTCTTTCAGCAGTTTTATTCAGGAACCTTGATTTCTGACTTCTGACTTACTTACTTACGACTGGGACTGACTGACTTGCTACATCTTCTCTCTCTGGGGAAAACCTGCCCGCAGCCTAAATAGCCTCTGGGCAGCCAACCCCAGTACGCCACGTGGGCACCACCTATAGGTCCAGGTACGCAGAAGCAAGCCAGATCCTCAGCCTAGCCATATATGGGAATGTCTGTCACTGAGAGCACTCACCATGTGGAAGGTGGAGGGCGGAAGCCAGTGCCATCTTTAAGGCGCGGCTGCAGACAGCTCTCTACAGGGCAGAATCTAACAATCCTTGTTCACCGACTGGCCATTGAGAGTGAAGGCAAAGGAGACTAGGAAGAGAGGGAGTATACCATTCCCTTTATGGAATGCACTGGCTAGTTTCATTCAACTTGACACAAACCAGAGTCACTAGAGAGGAGGGAGCTCAACTGAAAAAAGTCCTCTGTAAGGTCCAGCTGTAGGGCATTTTCTTAATCAGTGATTGATGCGGAGGGCCCAGCCCATTGTGGATGGGGCCACCCCTGAGTTGCTGGTCCTGTGTTCTATAATAAAGGAGGTCGAGCAAGCCACAAAGGAACAACCCTCCATGGTACAAATAGCACCCCTCCATAGCCTCTGCTCAGCTCCCGCCTCCAGGTTCCTGCCCTGTTTGAGTTCCTGTCCTAGCTTCCTTCACAGTGATGGGCTACAATGTAAACCAGATCAACAAACCCTTTCTTTCCCAGCTTGCTTTTGGTCATATTATTCCACTGCAGCAACAGAAACCTTAAGTAAGACAAGGAACCTGTATGAGAACAGGAGTTTCAGTCAAGGATTTTGAATTCCAACACACAGAGAAAAAGGTTTTGTTGTTACGGTATGGTGGGCAGTATGACCTCAGAAGTTACATGTTCTTATTGTTGGTAGACATGAAGCAGAAAGTGGTACTCCATGTGATGGATCTGAAGTGTCCTGTCTGCTCTCCAAGGTTCTCTTCGGGGCTTAACCTACTCCATCTCTTCATGCATTATTGCTGTAATTAATTACATACACATGTATATCTACCATTATGTCAGTCTGTGAACTCAAGGTCAAGGGCTTATTTTTATATGTCTTGTGTAGACTTCAGTGGCAGGAACAAAGTCGGTATTTGACAAATGTTTGTTAAATGAAGACATGAAAGAATGAACAGCAGGCCAGAGGTCCTTTGAACTAGAGCTCTAATGTTAAGTTTCTAGGAAAGTCCTATTTTAGGAAACACCTGTGCCTGTCTTTACTGGAACTTTCCTGCCTGGAATTAAGGGTAGACCAACTATATTTACAGCTTGATCTTTATTTAGTGCTAGGGCCTTGGCATAACAGGCACAATGACAATTAGTAATGATTAAAAATTGAAATGAATTCTAAGCTAGAAATAAATACTAGTCAGTGTAACAGTTATAATTTATCTGTTCTAATTTGATCTTTTTGTTGTGGCAGGATCTCCTTCCTAATGTAACTCAGATGATCTCAACCTTTTGCCTAGTCTTGATCTGTTACATTTTATTGGAATTTAACTTCTAGATATTCTTCATGGAAGAAAGGATACTTTATAGTAAAGAACAAGTGGCATTTGGAATGCATAGTAAATTAACTACCTTATACAGGAAGTATATGGAATAGACCTGGCTCCTGATTACATGCTTCAGTTTAGAGCAAATGTTTCTGAGTGAGTTTCATCTCCTGTAGATGTCTTTTTCTTTTTGGTGCCAGGAGTTAAACCCAGGGCCTTGTGTGTTAGAGGTCTTTTTAAAAATACTGATTTCAAGTCCTGAAGAAGTGCAGTTTCAGTGAGTAGTAGTCCCTGGAAACCAATATCCCAGAGTCTTAGCAATGTGAATACCTTGAGCTCACATGGGGCATCTTTACCACCTGAAAAGGCTACAGACTAGGTGGCAAACTGAAAGATAGTCTGTTCTTTGTCCTAAAGAGTACCATCAAATACTAAGTGCTGGGTCAATAGATGTCACTCCTTTACAGTGCCTAACAGCTTGTTTATTTATAGCTGTAATGAGTATTACATCTACATTTTACAGCATGGTAAAAGACAATAGATACAGCAATATACAATCTACTGCTGCAGTGGCTTTGAATCCTAAGAACAGAAGCAAGATTTGCAAATCCAGCTCCTTTCAGTCAAAAGCATCTTAGAGATTCTGCTTTGGCCCATATTTACTTCCCATGCATGGTACAAATTAACAAGTTAGCTGCTTGAGTTCTCATTTTGGGCATTAGCTTTTCAGATGAATTAAATGAAGAAAACAAAATCAACACCCCTATCTCAAGGAAGTTAAATTTTGGGGAGACCCTATGCTGAATATTGATGGTTTTACTGATTCTAAGATAACGACCCTGGAAATGTCAAATGTTTACTCTCTGATAGTGTTTCTTCAAGCTGAGGATGCATGTGAGCCACCACGTGATTTTGTTAGAACAGTTTGATTCTGTAGCTCTGACAGCCATAGAAAGTGCCGTTCAGTTCTCCTGCTGACATGAGAGAAATTCAAGTGCTGTACTCTGAAATGTCACCTGAAGCAGTGGTCTACAACCAGAGGTTAATATGTGATACACGTAAGAAGACCTCGACTAAAAACCAAAGCAGAACAAAACCAGATTAAAAAGCTAGTCAAAAGACTTGAGCAGACTCTTTTCTAAAGAACGTGAATAGACAAACAACAGTTCTAGGAAGAGGGGATCAATATTATTAGGGAAATAAAAACCACCGTAAGATAAGATTGTAAACTTGCTATATGATGGTCACTAGAAAAAAAAATACAGTTTGAGGACTATAGAAAACATTACAAATGGATTATTCGCAGGACTCTCGTCTTCCTGCTTATTTATTCCAAAAAAGTGAAGATAGGATCTCAAATCTGTACTCTTTCTAGGTTCACTGCTTGCTTAGGTGTGAAACACAATTACAAGGAGGTAGAAGTAACTGAGAGAGGAATGGATAAATTTAGTGAACACTATTCAGCCTTAAAAAAATAAGTTAATTCAGGGCCTATGAGATTGCTTAGAAGGTAAGGGTACTAGTGCCAAGCCTGGAACCTGAATTAGTCCCATGGAGCCACTGTGGAAATACAAAACCAGCTCCCACAAGATGTCTTCTGAATTCCATATGTGCACAGGGGTACAACACACACACACACACACACACACACACACACACACACACACACACTGAAAAAGGGAGAAATCCAATCATATGGTACAACATGAAGAAAAAACCTTGAGGCATCATCAGTGAGATAAACCAGGGAACAGAAAAATAAGTACTATGTGGTTCTTACATATGGTGTCTACAGGTAGACACATCACAGAAGCCCATAGAATGGTAGTGAGGTGCTGAGGAGGAAGTGGGGTGTTGGAATTCTGTGGGTCTAAGCATTAGGGATGTAGACACAAATGTTGGGGATTTGTGCTGCACAACAATGTGCATAAAGCAGGCAGTAATGTGAGTTTACATTTTGTTATGTGGTAGATGTTAAGCTGTAGATTTTAGAATCAACTTGAAGAAAAGTCAAGCAACTAAAGTAAAGACCGGAGGACATGGGCCACTAGTTCTATTAACTCACAATGACCAAGTTAATTCACCTTCCTGCCTGTTCCCATTATTCATAATAATCCCTGGAAAAACTGTCATAAAGATTAAATGAAGAAATTAATGAGAAGCAAAAAACATGGGTGTCATAATTATAAACTCAAGTTTGAATCTCTTGTTTGAACTTTGCAAGCAAACAAGCAAAGTTTTATCAGAAGGCAAAACATTCTATAGCTGTGATAAAGACCATGACCAAAATCAACCTGTGGAGGAGTGAGCTTATCTGGCTTATATAATCCATCACAGAGTGAAGGCAAGAACAGAGCAGAGGCCATGGCAGAATGCTGCCATTGGACTTGGTCCTCATGGATTGCTCAGCCTGCTTTCTCATACAACTCAGGGCTATTCGCCCAGGGTTGGCACTGCCTATATGTGGCTGTGTCCTCCCACACAAATACTGCACAGACTTGCTAACAGGCCAGTTTAATAGTCATTTTTCCGGTGACAGTGTGGGAGCAGACGAGTCCTTGGGTGTACAGCTGAGAGGTCAGAGGTCAAGTGGTGACTTCCACTCGCTGAACTGAAGCCCTGAGATGGGGGTGCAGCTTTGGTGGTGAAACACAGTCTGCTTAGACCATGGATGGCATAATAGCACTGTGACCTCACAAGAACAGCCAACTCTCTGAACACATAGCTGATTAAGAGCCCACAGACCAACAACCCATTAAGAGCTGATTAAGAGCTAACCAAGAGTGAATTGAGAAAACAATGGACAGACGCCAGTGCAAGAATATATACAATAATACAAAGATCAACA
Source organism: Sigmodon hispidus (assembly GCA_004025045.1). Lineage (NCBI taxonomy): Eukaryota > Metazoa > Chordata > Mammalia > Rodentia > Cricetidae > Sigmodon > Sigmodon hispidus. The sequence goes on from PVIH01001891.1 coordinate 9,025, forward strand.
AGACACCACCAGAAGAAGCAAGTGGTTCTATAACTTCAACACCTGACCATAACAATGAAGAGGGAATAGAAGGAAATGACCTTAAAAACAGCTTTATGAAAATAATAGAAGCCTTAAAAGAGGATATAGAAAACTCCCTTAAAGAAATAGAAGATAATGCAAACAGAAAATTAGAAGAGATGAACAAATCCCTGAAAGAAAATAAAGAAAACCAAGAAAAAGAAAATAGGTGAAAGAAACATTCCAGGAATTAATAATTGAAGTAGAAGCAATAAAGAAGGCACAAACTGAGACAAAACTAGAAACAGAAAACCTGAAAAAAACAACCCAGAACCACAGATTCAAGCATAACCAACAGAATCCAAGAGATGGAAGAGAGAATGTCTGGAGTGGAAGACTCAATAGTGGTAATAGATACATTAGTTAAAGAAAACACTAAAGCCAAAAAAGTCATAACTAAAATGTTCAGGAAATCAGGGACACCATGAAAAGGTCAAATCTGAGAATAATTGAAATCGAAGAAGAAGAAGAAGAAGAAGAAGAAGAAGAAGAAGAAGAAGAAGAAGAAGAAGAAGGGGGGCTCAAAGGCACAGAAAATATATTCAACAAAATCATAGAAAAAAACTTCCCCAAACTAAAGAAGGAAATGCCTATAAAGATACAGGAAGCCTACAGAACACCAAATAGACTAAACCCACAAAAAAGTCTGCTTGCCATATAGTAATCAAACCACTAAACCTACAGAACAAAGAAAACATAACTAAGAGCTGCAAAGGAAAAAGGCCAAATCACCTATAAAGGCAGACTTATCAGAATAACAACCAACTTTTCAATGGAAACAATCAATAAGTTCCTGGTCAGACATCATACAGACACTAAAAGTGCATGGATGCCAACCTAGACTACTGTCCCCAGCAAAACTATCAATCAACATAGATGAAGTAAACAAGACATTTCATGTCAAAACCAGATTTAATCAATACCTAACCACAAATCCGACTCTACAAAAAGCCCTAGAGGGAAAACTCCAACCTAAGGAAACCAGAAACACCCATATAACCAAAAATAATTGATAAACCCACAGAAGAACCCCCCAAAAGGAAATGCAAGCTACTATCAAAAACGACAGGAAATATTGATCATTGGTTATTAATATCCCTTAATATCAATGAACTCAATTCACCTATGAAAAGACACACCCTAACATTGTGGATAAAAGAACAGAAACCATCCTTTTGTTGCATACAAGAAACACACCTCAATTTCAAAGACAGATACAGGCTCAGAGTAAAGGGTTCCAATCAAATGGCCCTAGGAAACAAACTGGTGCAGCCATTCTAATATATAACAAAATAGACTTTAAGCTAAAATCAATAAAAAGAGACCAGGACGTAGCTACTTATTTATCTCAGGAAAAATCTACCAAGATGAAATTTCAATCCTGAATAACTATGCCCCTAACACAAGGGCACCTACATATGTAAAGAAAATACTACTAAACCTTAACCTCATATCAAATCTGACACACCAATAGTGGGAGACTTCAATACCCCACTTTCATCCTTGAATAGGTCAACCAGACAGAAACTCTTTAGAGAAATAAGGGAACTAGCAGAAGTTACGACCCAAATAGACTTGGTAGATATATACCAAACCCTCCACCCAAACAAAAAGGAATACACATATTTCTCAGCACCCCATGGAACTTTCTCTAAAATTGACCACACACTAGGTCATAAAGCAAATTATCAACAGGTACAAAAAAAATGGGTATAAGTCCTTGTACCATATCAGATCACCATGGTATAAAGTTAAGAGTTCAACAACATCAAAAATCACGGAAAGCCTACCAACTCATGGAAACTAAACATCACTCAACTGAACCACTTCTGGGTCAAGGAAGAAATTAAGAAAGAAATTAAAATCTTCCTAGAATTAAAAACAACAACAACAGCAACAAAAAAGGAATCTACAATATACTCAAACTTACAGGACATAATGAAGGTAGTCTTAAGAGGAAAATTCATAGCACTAGATGCCTATATGAAAAGCCTAGAGAAATCCCACACAAGAGAACTATCAGCACAGCTGAAAGCCCTAGAAGAATTAGAAGCAAACTCACCTGCAAAGAGTAGAGGGCAGGAAATAATTAAACTTAGAACTGAAATCAATACAATTGAAACAAAAAGAACAATACAAAGATCAATGAATCAAAGAGTTGGTTCTTTGAGAAAGTCTACAAGATAGATAAACCCTTATCCAAACTAACCAAAAGCAGAGAGTATCCAAATTAACAAAATCAGAAATGAAAAGGGGGACATAATAACAGGTCCCCAGGAAATCCAGAGAATTATCAGGTCATACTTTGAAAATCTATACTCCACAAAAATGGAAAATCTAGAAGAAATGTATAGCTTTCTGGACAGGTACCACTTACCAAAATTAAATCAACATCAGATTAAAGACCTAAACAGACCTGTAACACCAAAGGATATGGAAGCTGTCATTAAAAGTCTCCCAAATAAAAAAAGCCCACTTCCAAGTGGTTTCAGTGCAGAATTCTACCAGACATTCAAAGAAGGGCTAATACTAATACTCTTCAAACTGTTCCATACAGTAGAAACTGAAGAAATATTGCCAAACTCTTTTTATGCGGTCACAATAACTCTGATACCCAAGCCATTCAAAGACACAAAAAAGAAAGAAAATTACAGACCAATTTTCCTCATGAATATTGATGCAAAAATTCTCAAAAAAATTCTGCAAACCGAACCTATCAACATATAAAAAAAGTCATCCACCACGATCAAGTAGGTTTCATTCCAGAAATGCAGGGATGGTTCAACATATGAACAACTGTAAATGTCATCCATCATATAAACAAACTGAAGCAAAAAACCCCACATGATCATCTCCTTAGATGCTGAAAAAGCCCGTGACAAAATCCAACTCTCCTTTATGATATAAAAGTCCTGGAGATCAAAAATACAGGGAAAATACCTAAATATAACAAAGAAAAAAAAAAGCAGGTTGAGTAAGCTACTGGAAGCTAGCCAGTCCTCAGTGCTCCTCTATGGCGTCTTCTTCAGTTCCAGCCTCCAGGTTAACCTCATACCTTGAGGTCTTGTCCTGACTTCCCTCAGTGATAAAGTGTGACCTGGGAGTTATAAGCTGAAATAGACCCTTTCCTCCTGCGTATCCCCCCTAAAAAGTCATTTTCCCTGTTGAGCTTTTGTCTTCCCAGATGACTCTATGTTCAGTACATAGCTATAGTTCCCTATAACAGGGAGGGGCTTCAAAAACAAACCGTTCAAAAGTTTTACTATTCTTTCTTCTACTGACAGTGAGCATGGGTATATGTCTGAGATGAAGAGAGATAGGCATTGTTTGCATGAATGTATATACTAGAAATTCCTGTGGGCTAATTTCTTCAACACAGATCTAAATAACAGGGAGCCTTTGGACTCCTAAATGTTTCTGGGGAACTACAAAAAGTTGAATAATCATTAATCTTCTTTCTTAACTATATTTTCTTTTACTTGGTCTACTATTTTTATTTGTAAGTATATGTGAAATGTTATGTTAGCACTTTCCTGCCATTTTTATTTACAATGTACATGTGACCATTGGCATTCATCTGCTTTTCATTGCTATAATAAATGATAGAAACATAAAGAAACACAGATTTATTTTAGAGATTAATAGATAACTGGTTCTTTAATTTTGTTTCTTAAGGCTTTGATGAAAATATTCAGATGAAAGCAACTTAAAGGAAAAGGGTTTATTTGGTTTATAATTCTAGGTTAAAGTCCATCACTGCAGGAAAGCCATGGAGACAGAGCCTAGAAGTGGCCAGTTCAGCACATGCTATAGAGAGCACAGATGAGTCATGGAGAAGCTGTGTGACAACAACACATGGCAACAATCCCATCTTAACATCAAAGCTATCAATATGGCCAACACTTAAAAATATTCCATGTTCCCTTTTTATATGGTTCCAAAGCACTGTTCATGTATCAAATTCAGCTAGGATGAGCTGGGAGGCTGGTAATTTGTAAATCTTTTCTTTTTCTTTGGAAAATTATCGTCATGTTTAGATGCTACTAAAAATGGTCTACTTACAAACTAGCAGAGTAGTGGAGGAGACCTCTTTTCCATGCATATTCTGATTAGATTGCAGGGAACCTTTAGATGACACCGACCATGGTGCCCTTCATTATTATATTACCAAAGTAATATAGAATCCCAGCCCTAAATTCTATCTTGTGATTCTCTTCTGTGCCACATTTTTTAGTTTCAAAACTACCTAAGGGTGAAAATATACTGATTAAGACTTTTTCCCCCTCAGGCAACTTTGGCTAAACAAAGTAAGAAACTAAAATTGAAGTACTCAGCAGCTAAGTGATCTTGCTATTCTTCTAGCAGACCAGAGTTTGGTTCCTACAATCTATGCCAGGCGTGTCACAACTGCCTGTGACTCCAGTCATGGAACTCGAGACTCTCTTCTGGCTTCTGTAGGCACATGGATGCATGTGCACATAACGCAAACACACAGACACAGAAACATACATATTAATAAAAAATAAAGTAGGAATTTAAGACGAGGAAACAAGAAATGCCAGGGGTATTATGGAAATACACTGCTGGGTGTGCTATGAGGTGTTGCCAGAGAGGATTAACTACAGACTATGGCTCAGAGTGGGTGTGAGTGGCACTATTCCATCGGCTGAAGTCTAGAATTAACAAAAACAGAAACAGGAGAAAGTTGGCTGGGCACTGTTAATACTCTTTCTACTTCTTGATCCATACAGATGTGAGGAAGCAGTCTCACACCCTGGCTGCCATGGACCCAGCCAGCCCTGTCACCATGATATCCTTTCCATGAAGGACTGTGCCCTCAAACTGTGAGACAAAACATACTTCCTCCTTTAAGTTGCTATGTGTCGGCTATTTGCTCACAGCAATAAGCAATGAATATAGCTGTAGATCAACTGTGCTTCTGTAGAATGCAGACCTTTTTATCATAATTTACTCTACAAGGGAATGTGGTAGTTTGAATGTAATTGCTGCCTATAACCTCACAGGGAATGACAATGTTAGGACGTGTGGCTTTGTTGGAGTGGGTATGGCCTTTTGGGAGGAAGTGTGTGTGGGGGCAGGCTTTGAGCTTTCCTATGCTCAGAATATCATCTAGACTCTCCGTCAATTTCCTGTTGCCTGCAAGATGTAGACTCTCAGCTATAGCACCACATCTGCCTGCATGCCACCATGCTCCTTATCATGATGATAATGAACTTGAACCTCTCAAATTGTAAGCCAGTCCCAGTTAAATCTTTACCTTTGTAAGAGTTGTCATGGTCATGGTGCCTCTTCACAGCAATAAAAACCCCTACTAAGATAGAAGTTAGCACCAGGTGTTGGTTGGAACCTCCAGCTTGCCCTTGGGTTATCTGGGAATCCCCATTCCTGTCTCTCCCTCCAAACCCTGCCTACTTAGAGAGTTTCCAAACAAAGGAAAGGTGCCAAAAAAGTCCAGTTCCATATTCCCGGAGGCTACTGCAGCTAATATGTTGAAATTATGTGATCTAATTTTTGATTTTGATTTTTATAGGTGATTATAATTAAAAGATTTCATATATCTCAGAAGAGACTTTGAACTTTAAAATTGTTGAGCATGTGATAGACTATGGAAAGTTTTGAAGTTGGACTAAGTGCATTCTGCAGTATGATATGATTATAAGGCTTTGGAGGACCAGGGAGTAGAATGCAATAGTCTGAATGTAATTGGCATCATAATCTCATAGGGAGTAGTGCTTTAAGGAGGTGTGGTCTTGTTGGAGGAAGTTTGTCACTGTAGGGGAAGCTTTGAGTTCAGGGTACTGCTCAGCATCTCAGCTGACTTCTGTTGTTGCCTGCAAGATATAGGGCTCTCAGCTTGAGCACCGCGTTTGCTGGAAAGCAAGCATGCTCCCTACCATGACAGACTGAACCTCTGAACTGTATTGTAGGTAAGCCACTCTCAATTAAATGCTTTCCTTTTTAAGAGCTGCTGAGGTCATGGTGTTTCTTCACAGCAATAAAAAACAAATCTTAAGTAAGGCAGGGAATGAGTCCTGCCTCTGTCATCAATGCAAGAATAACAACATGAAAGTAGGAGTTGTTGAGATCAATACAAACACATGACATTTGTAAAGGAAATGAGCCCTAGAGAGAGAAATGGCTAAAAACAAACCCTTCTTTATTATATGATACACATGTAAGTCATATACTATTCCTACTGTTAAAACATATTTTAAAATATACACATGAATAAGTATATCCACTTCCCTAGAAGTACATTCTCCTACTAGAATGCTTATTATCAACAAAAGATTGTGAATTTAAAAGTAGATCATACTACACATGATAAAATTATATTAAACATTCTTTCACATCTAAGATATTTCCTCTACTGTTACTACTCTATACTTTTAAAAATACTTCCTGGCATTTAGATCAAGAGTGTCCTTCTTACTTTATTAGAGCCGACACCAGCAATGCTGAGAGACAAGGAGGTATTTAAGGCAAGATGTGTGGTACATTGTAAGACATTATAGGTACTAAGTTCTTATGTATTATCTTAGTTTACTTCTGCTTCTATGTATGTATGTATGTATGTATGTATGTATGTATGTATGTATGTATCTATTTCTCCATCCATCCATTGATCTATCATCTATCAATCTACCTACCTACCTATCATCTATCTATCTATCTATCTATCTATCTATCTATCTATCTATCTTAAACAGGTATCATTTAGTTCAGGCTGGGCTTGAACCCCTAACACTCCTGTCATCACTTCCAATGGGCAGGGTCTGAACTACAACACCTGCCCTTTTTTTTTGTGTGTGTGTGATTTCTCCATTATTAGTAGAATACAGAATGACTTTTCAATGGTAAAATTGTTATAAACACCAATAAGCCTGACACTAAATCTTAACCTTAACTAATGTTTCATTAATCACAAACACTATGGCCAACTATGCTAGAGGGTCAACGTAACAGAAGACACTGAGAAACAAAGGCTCTGGGACAAGAATGAAAAAAAACAAGCACGTGGTGACTGTGCTTTTATTCAGCTCTAATAAGAAAGAGGATGAAAAGGAAGGTCAAAGCCTGAGTCAGAAGAGTCTGATTGGTTAACTGGCCCACCTTACTCATACTTTCTAAGCGAGCCTGCAGTCCTAGCAGGGACTTCATATACATCCACAGAGGGCATGGCTAGCTAGCATAATTCAACTGATTTAACTTGATAAGAAATTACTTTAGAATTAGTAGTCTAGTCAGTATTTTAATGAAATGGGCTGGCAGCTAGAAAATTGTAAATTACTTATCTAATACTATCTTTTAAGTATAATCAGTGGTTTTGATAGAATCATAAATTTTTGATTAGTGATACTAGTATATCTCTATTTGCAAAATTAAATTATTAAGTCATATCTTTATTTCAGTGCTGGTGCCTTGATTCATTAATATGAATAGCTCTTTGTACAATGAGTTGTTTTTATAAAAACAGTTAAGGATTAACTTTCAGACACTAAAAAAATCCCAACATTAATAATAGACTTTCAAAAGTTCTGTATATTACTTATTTAAGTTGTTTGAGAACATCTGGGAAAGTCAATCTCTATATATCTCTCTCCAGAAACATTGCATTAACTCCTTGGGAGAATTAATTTTTGTCTTTCTACCAAGGAGAATATAGTTTGTATTGTTGCTGACTATGCAGCTTTCTGGTTTGTCCTAAATACATTCATAATTTAGAATTAGGCCAAGTTCTGCTTTCAAATCGATATCTATGTGAAGTATATTCTTCATTTAGAGAAAAACCATAAGCTATATTCTCTCCTCTTTAGGCAAGCATTTTTACTATCTTATTCAGCAAATGCCATACTGACTCTAAATTAAGAAAATGCATACCAGTTTTTTTTTTTTTTTTTACCTGTTATTGAAAGGTTAAAGTTAGCAACAACTAATCCAGCCTTCCTTTTTAGAAGACAGCCTATAACCACCACAGCAGGGCTAGAGCATGAGATTGTCTGCTGGACTATTCCACATTGGCTACATCTGCTGATGGTCTGCTATAAAGTTTGTTGAACTAGTAACAGGCCGGGTGGTAACAGCCTTCTTAATAGTAAAGCAGCTTTATAAGAGGAAGGCTCCAAAGCATCCACAGCAAAAATAATAAATTATCTCTTAGTCTTGGCATTTTGAAATAAAAACTTAGTTAAGATTTTAATTGATATTGAATGTATTACCACAATGTAATAAATGTTTCTCTCCAAAACAACACTTTCAGGCAAAGGCTATGCTAAACCCTAAGGAGCAAAGGAAATATCAGAGTTGGACAGCTGTTTCTATTGCTGTCTAGGAATCCCTGTTTCCCAGCAGGCAGGCTGCTCATGGCCCTATGGACACAACTTAAATACTCAAAAGCACTAAAGGCAAGTTAGGCACAGCCCAGCAAATGAGACACCTGTTGGGCAAGTGTTCTGCTCTTACTTTATGGCATTTCAAACAAATCTCTTTTCTTCAAGTTGCTTAGACCTGTTAGGATTTGAGCTACTTTTATATAGATATAGCTCTGTACAATCTTATTATTATTATTATTATTAATTTTTAAATTTTATGTGAATTAATGTTTTACCTGCATGTATAACTGTGTAAGGGTGTCAGATCTTGGAATTACAGACAGTTGTTAGCTGCCATGTGGATGCTGGGAATCGAACTCAGGTCCTTCAGAAGAACAGTCAGTGCTCTTAACCACTGAGCCAACTCTCTAGCCCTTCTGTACAATCTTTTAAGGCTTTTCTAAATAGTTAAGAGTCTATGGTCAGAACACTAAAACATACTTTTCTTATATTTATTCATCTATTGACAACCATCATGTATTTCCAGTGAAGGTCAGTACTATAAATCCTATCTCTATGACACATGACCTTCTGTAAGTCTGTTATCACAACTTCTATTCACATGACAACATAATAACACAGACCATGGGAGTCCAGCACCCATAAACCTACTCAAGGGTTAGAAAAAGAATGCTTCAGAATATCGAGGGATAGGAAACTTTTTTAAAATCTTAGGGTAATTAGGAATAAGACTCTATGTAACTGCCTAGTAAAGAAAGGAAACCCACACTTTCTGCCGGTAACTTTCTCTTTTACTTCAATTTAAAAATGGTCTCTGACTCTTTCTGTCTCCACAGAGCTACATATCTCCACACTGTTACATTCTGCACATACATCTGTATATCTGTCTTTGCACACATTGGAACGTTCATCTCTATACACAGTTACATCTATTTTTACATGTCTACACATCGTTCTTTTACACACATTACTCTTTACATCTCTTTTCTTTAATGTAGCTTCTTCTTTCCCTCCACACAGTCATACTTCTCTACACAGCCATAGCTGTACATCTCATATACAGAACTCTCACCACATAACACTCTACACTGCTGTTACACATTCTCACACAGCTCTTTGCACAGTTCCTATACGGAGCAGCAGCTCTTTCTCACAACTTTATCTCTCACACACTCACACATATCCTTCTTCTACATCATTCACTCACTCTTTGCTCGCGCTCTCTCATCCCTTCATTCTCTCACATCTCTCACCCTCTCTAGGCTTCTTCATCTCACACTCAGCACACATACACTCACATTCTGCCCATCCCTACATTGCTGCGGCTCTTACACACTCTCATTCATACACACTCCTTCCTCCTTCTCTCTTCCCCTCTACATTGATACCACTTCTTCCTTGGCCAAACTCTGGACAATTTTATGTTAAATTTTCAGGGCCCAACCCATTCTCATAACACATGAAGTCATATAGTTTTTCTCAGGCTAGTAAGGTCACAAAGACCAGCAGTGTAAATACTTGGCCTTACAGGTAACTTTTCCCCCAGACAGAATGACACTGAAATTCAGGATTTAACAATAACAGTAGCAGGTTGAATCTTGAGCAGTCAAGGAATGGGCAGAAAGTCAACTATTACAGGGTGGTACATCTCAAAATAGCCTGGCCTTGATATAGTAATAAACAACAACTGAGAATTAGTCTTTGCATATTTTATGCAGGGACAGTTTAGTCTGACTTTGTTTTGAAGTTTAGTCTTTGAGACAGAAAACACTGTTACTTTCCTGTGTCAGTACAGAGGAATACTTTGGTATTATTTCCATACATCAGAATTATATAACTTAAACAGAAATCATCTTTCTTGACTATCCAAAACTGTAAGTGTGCCCAAAGATGTAAAACACACTACCAATGGGCCGTGAAAGGAAAAGCACAGCTGTTCTTATTAGAGAGGCATAGCAGTGGCACCTGAGAAAGTTACAGAGCGAAAACAACTGGTCATTAACAGTTGGTGACCCCGTGGCCAGGTGGGGCTCCCCATCTGGAAATTACATGTCTGGTGGGTCAACTGGTTAAACATTAGTTGTCACCTGCTGTATATGCCCATAGTCCCTGGCAATAGTGTATATCTGACTTATCAGAAAGACTCCTTGAGGGCCAAGGGATGTAGCTCACTTGGTAGAGCTCTTGTGTAGGATTCACCAGCCCAGTATTTCAACTTTAGCAATCCATTAATTAGGCACTGAGGGTACACGACAGTAATCTAAGCACTCTGGAAATGGAGGCAGAAAAGGAAGACATTCAGGGTGATCATAGGCCTCACAGGGATTTCCAGATCAGCCTGGGATAGATGAGAACCTGTCTAAAAATAAGAAAGACACAGCAGCTAGAGGAGAAAAGCTGGACAATATGAGCAACACATCACAGCTGTCAGCCTTGCCATGTCGGTGGGCTACCTTTCCTATATTTTATAGCCAACCTCACAAAAATGAACCTCCCAAATGATGTGAATTTTATTTCTGAAGAATAGGTGTTTCAGCCAGCCTACACAGCACATTCTGTAAATGACTCATATGACAATAAGTACCGAATTTTGCCAGGAGTTAATCCAACTAGCACTGACTTTGGTAACAATGTCTAAATGTAACCTTACTAAAAATGACACTCTAATGAATACCTTTATTCATTTTGATTTTTAGGCAGTAACTCTCAACTATGATGGTCCACAAGGAATCAGCTCAGGAGCTTTCAAAACATGTTGATTTTTTTTTTTTTCATGCAGAGATTTTTATACAGACTCTCTTAACATAGCAGGGTAAGTTTTGTGTGAAGCTATAAACCACTGTACTAATAAAAACCTATTATGATTAATTATGTGACTTTATAAGACAGTATAAGAAGATAAACCTTTGTAGATAACAGTAAAAATAGTCTTCTTTCAAAAGAAAATGCATTTTATTTAGAAGCAATATTTGATGATGAATAAAATTGTATAAGACAGTGGACTGACGAAAAGAACATTTTACAAAATGTAAATAAATCATTCCTTATTGATCTTGCTCCTTCAATGTAAGTCAGTCTTGTATACATTGGATACAAAAGAGAGCTTTGAAAAAATCTGGTAAATTCTAGAGAGTCCTTTCTTCTTAAGGCAAGGTGAAGCCTCAGGAACTGCTACCCTCCTCTACCATTAAGCTGTGTATGGAAGCTGAGCATGTAGCTGTACATGGGAAGGGCATCATGTTCCTGTGTTTAAAGCACACCTGACTGAGAGAGCTCTATACACTTTCGACCAGATACTCAATTTTGATGAAACTTGTTTTTATTAAAGGCAATGGCCTTACTTATGCACTGGAGAGGGGAATAAGAAGCATCTGAGAATGTAAAAACTCACCTGGATACACATGCAACAACACGGGTCAGAATTGCTCTCCCACCAATTTTTAGTAATCTGTCATTTTTCTATTTCCTTCATAAGGTCTGTTATTTTAGTGTGTGATTTTTCAGAATGTAAAGTTTTCCAGGAATGCATATGCCGCATTACTGCTTGAACACCCAGATCTAACAAAGCATTTTTATGGCAGAACATAGTTGAATGGATGAGGTATCTATTGTTGACTTCTGATGGCATAACTCAACTCTTAGATTATAGAAAGCCTTTGATCCTGAGAGAGGGTGGGGTTAGGAACTGGGGTCTCCCATATATTAGAGGTGTGGTTCTGAACTGTTAGTGAGGGAAAAGGAAAAATCAAAACCACACCTTAGGCCTAAGAAAATGATGTTCCAGAAACTTTGTTCTTTAGGGGAGTGTCAGAACAGTTCCTTCTGTGTGTATCAATGTCCACCCTGCCAAAGGAGTGGTCAACTTCACCATTGTCGTGACAACTCTAGCCAAGCAAGCCGTCAGGAATGCTTTGTTCCTCCTGTGCAGTTAAGTCTTTTCAATGATTCAATTCATGGGATCATGACAAAATGGCATTTGGATACTAAAACACACTTTATAGCTAATTTCACTGAAATGATTAGCCCCTCCCTAATCCAGATACACAACTGTCATAGAATGAGAATAAGAATATCAAATGTATGAAGATAATGCAACCTCACTCAAGATTCACTATGTCTCTGGGTGATGGTGGTGCATGTCTTTAGTTCCAGCACTCGGAAAGCAGAGGCAGGCAGATCTCTTTAAGTCTGTAGTATTTTGCGTGTGGAAGAACATGTGGACATGCTAGCACGCTGCCAAGGAACCATATTAGGTTTATTAAAAGAATGGGTTGGGGAAAGCAAGAGAGAGAAAGAGAAAGAAAGGGGGAAGAAGAGGGAAGAGAGGAGAAAGAGAGTGTCTGCCATATGATTGGGGATCTTTAAAGGCTGACCATGCAGACACGCCCTAGGCGTGGCATGGCCAGGTGGGGGTGTGGCTGCAATGTGGTGTGGCCATGCTCACACTAACACTTAGGCTAGACTGGTCCACAGAGTGAGGTCCAGGACAGCCAAGATGGTTGGTTACATGGAGAAACCCCTGTCTCACAAAACAAACAAACAAAAAAGATTCACCATGTCCAAGTCCTGGAGGTGCTAACTCAGAAAAACAGAGATACCGAAGAAAATCAATCCTAAAAGTGAGAGTTCCCTGAAAATCTGGCTTAGATGATGCCAATTAGCATGCAGAAACAGTTTTGGGTTTTTTTGTGAATTAATGAATTAAAAGGGAAGGAAAAAAGTATCACCAAAAATCTTGGGGAGTCCCAGTAGAGCCATTATATAATATTGGAGAAATCAGGGTTCCCTCTTGGGGTTTTGTCTCATTAATAAAAGTAGTTAAGACTGACCACAAACAGAGGCTTGAAGATGGACTAAGGGGGACTTGGGGACAATTTATTAGAATTTAAAAGGAGAACCACAAGGCCGGCAAATAGTAATTCTCACAGCTGCCTGGGGGAGGAGAATGAAGCAGGCATGGAGGTCAGTCACATGTCAGCAGGCAGCTACATGAACAGATGTGGGAATGGGCTGTAGAAAATAATGAAGCCCAAAGCATTAGTTTAAAAGCACACTTAGACTCTAGCTAGCATCAGAAATATAAAGACAACAATAAAAAGGGAATGTTTACCCAGAAAGGCTGCTAGACCAGCTGGGCATCACAGTGGCTCCTGGGGACCACACCAAGGAGCAGCAGTTCAGGGAAGGCTAAGGAACAGGCTTCCTCTTTCCTGGGGTGGTCAGTTACCCAGATCCCTGAGCTGCTCAACTGGATTAACCCTTAAAGGGCAGAGCTCTACCTGGAGGTAAATTCTATTCTTTACAAAATGCCTGAGATTACTATTTGAATTTACTAACTGGCAACCAGTGACATTCAGTCCGATATTTACATAAACAATGCAAAACAAGATAGACACTAAGTATCTGTAAAAAAAGATTGAAGATGAATAAAAATAAGCAAGCAAAGGAGAGAGTGTATGTGCGGACTAAATGCAGTAAACTATGCTTTTGGTGTTTTTCTGTAGAGACCGTTCTTAGGTATTTATGGTGATTTTTCTTCTGGTATAGACTTCCCCTTCAGATATGCAGAAGAGACTGAGAAAAAGTAATCTAAAAGCAGGTTTCTCTTCACTCGTACGTTATAAAATAATGCCTATTCTGTAGTGTTTTTAAGCCATTCCGTGTTGGACAAAAAATGGAATGATAAGACAACATACTGGTGGCAGCCAAGGAGGCCAGTTCCTACAGTGCTGGTTACTTGGAAGATGGCTGAGTCTAGGGTTTCAAGGTAACATGTAAACTGTAGTAAGTTTTATGCCTTTTAAATGAAGAAAAAAAAAACAACTAAAAACACTCAGCTACTAAGCAGGACACGTGGCATATATGTTTTCCTCCTAAATCTTTGAAAATGAGCTTTCCTCTTTGAAATGCAGCTTCATTCCTTTCTATTTTTATGTTTTCACAAAGCTTGTTTCTCTGGTCGGCTGTGCCTTCAATAAGCAGTACATTCCTTGACGGATATCATTTATAGGAAAATTAAACATAACAACAGGGAAAATTATCATGGAATGCATTTGAATGCCCAGAAAGAGCATTTGAAAATTTCTGTGCTCATTTCCATGGATCTTAGAGTAGGTCACAGTACAATGTTAGCACAGGAAAAGCTGAGCTCTTGTGAGGAGAACCCTGTCACCCATGGATGCATTCAGGAAGTCTTAAGAAAGGTCTTCTAGGCTGAGCCCCTCTGGCTTGGCCTCCAGCTCTGTTTTTCAGTGTGTACCTCCTACCTCCTGCTCATCTTCCAGCACTCTCATTTCCTAGTGGTAGGAGAAGGTATGTTAACCTAAGAACTGAAAAACTGGATGGGAGAAAATAAAGAGGACTTTTAGAAGACAGGAAAAAACAATGACCAGCAAACATCAGCTCAAGGTTATCCTTCTTTATACTCTAGTCTCTTCATACTCTCAACAGAATCAACAAAGCTTAACATGTTTAAGAGCTTTCAAGCAGAGTGCACTTATTTCAAAAACGATGTGAAAAATCAAAGCATATAAAGAAAAAATTTATAGAACTGAAAAAAAATACTGACAAAGATTAGATTAACATCAGCTATGAAGTGCTTGAAATAGTGTTCCTGATTATCACACACAAGGCCCTGGGTTCTGTTCCTAGCACCAGAGATTTGAAGTACTTGTATTAGGCCAACTGGTTCAATTTTTGTGATTATGTAGAGCTGAAATGTTGCAGATCTTGACTCAAACAATCTTGGGTTAGTTTTTAGTCCCTTAGTGTCATTTATAGAGATCACCTCTGCCCGACCTCTCTAATCTGATTACTAGGTAGGACCTTTGGGAAATTATTAATAGACATTGGCTTCTACCAAACAAAAGCTAAGAATGTCACCACATAGCACCAGAAGCCCAAAGCCCAGTACTCTGATTACTACTGATCATGTATAGTAAATTATAGAACAAATAATACAAAAACTAAGTTCCATAATCAATTAGTAACTCAATTCAACACATCTAATATACTCAAAAGCCATAGTATTGGTCAAAGAATGTATTGGAGCAGACAGGTCTGTTGATTCTCACTGTGAGCTTTCATGTTATGCTCTGAACAGTGGTCGACAAGCAGAGTGAAGAAGCTTCTCTGCTCTGCCCCCACTCTTCCAGGGCAAGCAATGAACAAGAGCCATTGCTTAGAAGACAATCCAGAACAGGAAGTATCTAAATGTCGGAGATGATTCTAACAGCTACTAAAAGAGAAAAATAGTTTTGGTGCATTAAGAGTATTATTTAGCAACTTTAGAAATGATTGTTTAAAATTTCAGACTTGTGGGACAGTCACTGTAGGAGCAAATCCAGAGCTATGGGTAGCCAAGGGCTATTTTGCATGCAGTACTGGCTGTCCTGGAGTTCTCTATGTAGAACAGGTTGGCCTCTGCCTGCCTCTGCCTCCCAGGTGCTGTGCTGTGATTATAAAGATGTGAGCCATCAAGTTCACTTTGCTCTGAAAGTGAGAAAGCACAGCACTATCAACATGGTAGCTTTTGGTGAAACAGTTGCTTTAACAGTACAATATAAAGTAGAGGATCAACAATGGTGTCAATGTCCTTTGTAGCTAAATTTATAATTATTTTCGAAAGTGAGTTTTTCATTAGCCTATTCTGGTAAAGTCTTCAAATCGCTGACAGTTTGGAGGCTGTCACAGAAAACAAGTGGATAATCAGCCCCAAGCCCTTCATCTTAAACAAATTATTATATTTTTAAATTATGTATATGTGTGTGTCTGTGAACATGAAAATACAGTGCCTTCCTCCTCCTCCTCTTCTTCTTCACGCTCTTAACACGATCAACAGATTTCTTACAGAAGTAAGTGAAGTGGACAGCAGCTGGGACCCTCTAAGGCAATTCAGTCCTGATGTCATCTGTTTGCAGACAGGGTCAGATCCCACAGCTTGGAGACTCAATCCCTAAGCCATCCCTCCTCCCCTATACTGGTAGCAAACCCTAAACTGTGTGCTTATGGACTTCAGAGAAGCAAGCTTACTGTCAACTCATGAAGCATGTTATCAAGGCTATAGAACGGAACATGTGAGGGAGTGCAGAGCCTCCATGCCTCAAGCTGAGCCACCCTCCACAAACATCCTCTGCGGTCAGTTATGCAGAAGCCCCCTTCCTTAACCCTGTCCTGGGTTTTCTGGAGAGTTTGTTAGGCAGGCACAGTAGACATGGACACTGTGTCAAGATGTGATTAGGCACAAAGGGATCACAACAATGTGGGGATCGGCAAGGTCTGAGCTCTGCTCGGTCCTGTGGTTTTTCTCCCTCCAGCCTCTGAGTAAGGCTCCTATAGCATGCAGTGTAGGAAAAGGGGCTAAAGAAACCCATGCTGGCCCTGAAATCAGACCAGTAAAGAAAAACACTTTATTCCTGAACCCAGAACCAAAAACAAAAATGCCCGACCCTGAAACCAGAGTCAAAGAAATACACGTTGTCCCTAGAATTAGAGCCAGTGAAAGACATATATCCTGGCTTTAGAATTAGAGCTAAGAAGCTAAAAAGGGCCAGTGAAAGAAACCCAGTTTGGGCCTGATGACTAGAGCCATCTCTGGCCCTAACCAACAAAACTAATCAATCCCTGAGCAGAAAAATCTTCTCCCTGGTGAAGCTCCACCCCTAAGAAGCCCTATATAAACCCCTTTGACTGTTCATTATCGGCTGTGCTTTCCCACTCTGGCAGATGCAGCCACTCTCCTAGACTCCTCCTTTTCAAATAAATCTCTTTCTCAAAAGAGCCTTGGGTAAAGACCTTCATTTGCTGGTGCAGAACAGAAGTGTGGTGATATGTTGTATATTTAATAAAAATAGTCTGAAATATCAGAGGACAGCCTTGGCTGGGTGAGAATTGGCTGTGGTTTGTTCCCTGTCTCTCTTGATATTCCAGATTTTCCCTAATATATGGCTTGTTTTTGTTTGTTTTGTTTTGTTTTTTAAAAGTAATAATGCTAAATACAATTTGGGCAATACAGAAGAACCTTGCTGAGACATTCCAGCCCCTTTGTGGGGCTGAGTAAGGTGGAACAGAACAGAAGGACAGAAGAACCTTGTTGTGCTGTCCCTTAGGGACTGTACAAGGTGGAGCAGAAAAAGTAACTTTTCGCAGGAGCTGGAGATTGCTATGTTTCTGCAGGGTTTCCACTTTTGCAGAATGAAGCTGAAGAAACAACATTTTGGGCTGGAGAGAAGAAGAGAGCTCTGCTGGAGAGCCCTCATAAGGAGAAGGGGGTAGGGAGGGTTGTGGGGTGTGTGTGTGTGTGTGTGTGTGTTTGTGTGTGTGTGTGTATGACCAAAGCTCAGCTATTAATGGCTGTCTACAGGAGTTGAGCAGGCTTGCTATATCTTTAGGGGAGACCATCTCCTACTGTAACCGAGCTTCAGGTTTAGCTTGAATTCCTGAGCAGTCACAATATTTTTCTTCTAGAGCTGAGCTGTCTTATTGCAGCTTCAGCCTCCAGAGATGTCCTATTACAGCTCCAGGTATAGCTTGACTTCCCGAACACTCAGGATACCTTTCTCTCCAGAGCTGTAATGTAGCAGCATGTTTCTGGCCCAGACTTTTGGGCCTAGTCCTAAGGTTCTGATCAACTGGCCCACAGAATATTAATTTTACGCTGTTTGACCTAGGGCCTAGGCATGTAATTGGCTAACTCCTTCATCCTAACTCAACTCATGATTTTTACCTTGTTCAGCCATGTGGCTCAGTACCTTTTCTCAGCACCATTTCAACTTCTTTCCTCTGCATCTTCTGGCATCTCTGCTCTGTTCTTTCTGTTTCCAGAGTTTTCTTAGTCTGGTAGCTCCACCCACACTTCCTGTCTGACTTCGGCAAATCAGCATTTTTATTAAACCAGTAGATGGAACAATTATTTACAATGCAACAACATAATCCTATTACACTGCAACACTCTCTTACACAGAGGCTTTAATGAGCTATCAGACAAGGGTAGCCCAGAGAATTTAGTGAGCACTACCAAGTGAAAACAGTGGTAGGAGATTAGAGTTCCTATGATGTACCTTGAACAAGAGAAATTCTCATTTCTGTGGTCTGCACTGAAGAAAGAATTATGCATCAAGAATCATACTCCCCTGCACAAAATACACATCGTAATATTTTTATTTATTTTTTTTAAATACAAGAACAATTTAATGGAATAAAAACATGGTAGACCTTTGGGATATTATTTTAAACAAGTATCAAAATAGAAAGAAGAAAATTATTTATTAAAAGAAACAGCAATGGTTCTTCATATTTGTTTTCACATAAGTATGAATTGTAATTGTAGGTGACATGGAATAGCATTATAATATTCTCTCCCAATGTTGATTTTGCTTTTTTCCTACAGAGGTGTACTTTAGACAGTATATTTCTCTTATTCAGAATTTCTTGATCAATTTAATACTTGATTAAAAGTATTTTTGAATGATTTTTAATACAACTTATAGATCTCTTCCCTTTACCATTCATTTAGGGCCTCAAAAATACTAGAAGACACTACCAACGAGCTATATTTCCAGTCCTGCCTTATAGCTTTTTGCAAAATTGTTTGAACATAAAAATATAGGCAAAATTTCTATGTAAAATGAAAGGAAAAATATCAATTATAGTCCTGCCATTTAGAAATAGCCAGTATCAATATTATGATTTTACTTCAGATACATCCCAACATATATTTGTTAAAAGTCAAAAAAGTGCTTTTGTTATTGTTTTCCCCATTTGATGTGCCACAAAAAACTCACCATTATCTTTCCATGAAATTACTTACAATAATGATAATACCTTACCTTAACAATGAAACACAATAAAATTTACTTAACATTTCTCTATGTTAAATATTTAGGTTTACATAGTTCTGGTTATTATAAACAGAGTTGTAATTAAAATACCCCTATCTAAGCCACTGTTCTTTTTAAAGCTTACTTACTGTGAAATGAATTTTCAGGTAGAACTTTTAGGTCCAATGGTATAAGCATTTTGATGTGGGTCTCCTTTTATCCTTAGTTATGGAGTAGCTGAAGGAAGTTTGGATTTTAGCAACTGAGATTAGAATGGGAAGTCAGGTAATGTAACAGTGAATGTAATTCTTATTCTCTTTCATTTTTATAGAAAGCGGGTCAGAAAAAAAGAGTCAACAATCCCTCCAGTTCAGTAGCTTCTATTCCTTTGGATGAATGCCCAGGCGGAGTCTGGTTACAACAGAGACCTGTTCAGGGGGAAAAAAGATGGTCTCTTCTCCAGAGCTTTCTGGGGGCAGGGAAGCCAGAGCAGCCAGAAAACAACCTGTTATTTCATTAAGGGAGGCGAGGTTTTCAAGATTTATTGACTAGCTTGTATAAAACTTCCTTTCCATCCTCTTTCCTCAAGTCTAAGCGTATTCCTACGATACTCCTCTTGATTATTAGACACAACCAAGAGCTTTCTCGCCTTCATCTGATGAAGACCACTGTAAAGACCACTCAATGAGTTAGTTACAGAGTAGAGTACTTCGTGTAATAAATATGTTTGTGATCACTATTAACTTGGGCAATAAGGCTGAAGTGTATTATGACCTCCAGAGGTGGTGTTCAAAGAGTCCCCCTCCCTCAGGCCAATGGTATCAGCATTACCTGAGGGTTCACTAGAAATACAAGCTATTAGGCCCTATCAAGCACTATAGTGTCAGTAACTCTGGAGTGGAGCCCACATATCTAAATTTGAGCAAGCCTATACACGTGCAATACAGCTTAAGAACCAATGGCCCAAAGACCTGAGACCACCAACCCTTTTTATTTTTATTATACTGTAAATACTATTTTAAGATAAATGGGCTAGAAAGATAGCCCCGTGGTCAAAGAGCACCAATTGCTTTTGAAGAGGACTTGGGTTCAATTCTCAGAACCCATATGGTAGCTCACAACCATCTGTAATTCCAATTTCAGGAGCTCCAAAGCCCTCTTCTGACCACTGTACATGGTGCCAGAAATACATGCAGGCAAAACACTCATAAATATAAAAGAAAGAAATATTTAAAAATACTCTTTATAAGTTCAAGAGGGGCAGATGCCAAAAATGAGAACAAAGACTGATCAAGAGAAAGAACATCTGGTATCTATCATAATGACCTCACAGTGGTTAAGACAGTTTTCTAGTATCAGACCTAGTTAATCACAAAGTGGGGCTAGAACTCAAGTTCGAAAGATCTGCAACAGCCAAATCTCACCGTGTGGGCCACACTGCTGGCCAGAGGCGTCATCCTGGACTTGGCACCTTCTTGCCCAATCTAGTTCAACCATTGTCTCTGAACTCAAAACACAGTTGTTAGTTTCTACTTCTACCTCTCCAGGGCTAGGCTCACAGGTGTACATCATCATGTCTTTTCCAAGAAACACTTTAGGTTTCTGTCTTAAATGGCTGTCCTTACTGGTGCTATTCAACACACTGCAAGGGAAGCCTGTGGTTGGGGGCGGGGAGCTTCAGGGGATCTTGTTTTGTATTCTGAAGAACAGGGGCTGAAACTAAATGAGAGTCTGAGAACAAGAGAAATTATAGTGAAAATGTATGCATGAAGGCAGTGGAGGTACATGCCTTTAAACCCATCACTCTGGAGGCAGGATCTCTGAGTTCCAGGATAGCCCGGACTACAGAAAAAAAACCTTGTTTTGAAACCACCCGTGAAAAATCTACATATGCACAGTGCATGCCTCTGGGGTGAAGGTATCCATAGTAGTTCTGTGATGGCTCTAAAAACTTAGAAAACCCACATATAAAAACCCCTCTTCAATGAAGCCAATGATAGTTATATAAAATAGGAGGTGGAAGATAAATATTGCATATTGCATACACTGTTCTGGCACTGTTCAGCTATGCATTTAGCAACACACACATATACTGTATATACTATGTAACACAGGGTGGGGAGACACACTATAGAGCTAGCTCTATCCAGAGTGATATGCAGGGAAGTCAAAAGCGAGCCTTTCACAATCGAATTGTCACTCTCTTCAGAGACAGAATGACGAGAACAACTTGTTTCTGGGGCATCATGCTAGAAGTTTTGCTGCTGATAAGTGATAAAAAATCACAAACAGTTTCAACGTCTACTTCATTTCCAAATTTCTGAAAAGCTGGTCACTTGACAACAGCCTCACTGAGTGAGCACTCTGGAAGGCCTGTCAGTTCCCATACAGTCCCAATGCAGCACATCCATTGGTTACTACAATTTCTCATACCCTAACTAAGATCAGTAGTCTGCTTTTATTAAGAAGCCTTAAGCCTTAATCTAGCAACACTAAACACAGCATTAAGATATAAAATACTTTCCAAGTACAGAGAGGGCTGGGACTCCTAAGATCCAGAATCTAAGTCCGGGGACTCAGAGCCAGTACATGAACATTTGGATGCTAACAGAGAACCTTTGTTCCCTCTATGTTCTTTTCTTGGCAGTAGGACCCTTGTCCTCTAATTACAGTACAGGACCACTTGTCATAGCTATTCTACCTTTATTATTTTTTAATTGCTACAGTGAAGACTAAGTATGGGTGATGTAGACAATATCATTCATTAACTTTACAATAAAAAAAAAATCCACATTTAAGAAGGGTTTTTTTCTGCATCTATTTATGTGTACGTATGCATGTAGGAGTTAGTTCGTTCTTTCCATCATCTGGGTCCCAGGGATCAAACTGAAGTCATCAGGGCTCAGTGGCTGGTGCCTTTACCTAGCCAACCTGCCAGCTCATATTCACACAGATGATATGTATGGCACACATATATGTATATACATGATCTAATTCAGATGTATATTCAAAAACATACTTTACTTGTATTTGTGCGCGCATAGATATGTGGACACAAATGCAGGTGCCCACAGAGTCCAGAAGGGATTTGCTGGAGCTGGAGTTATAGGCAGCTGTGAGTTACCCAATGTCAGTACTAAAACTGAATTTGGGTTCTCTGCAAAAGCACTGTACACTTTTAACTGTGGAGTTATCTCTCAAGAGTACATAACCACATTTTTAATTGAGACAATTTAATATAACTTGTTTTAAGCTTTGAAGAGTTTAAATACAAATGTCAGTGAACTTTTATACTATAAGACATTTTTATTAAAAAGCATGCAAGCATTTGGAGGTTGGGGAGTAAACATGAGGCCCTGAATTCAACCCTGGGACCACACAGAAACCTGTGGCATCATGTACCTGTTATCCAGCCCTGAAAGGAGACTGGAGTTGAGCCAGCAGGATTGCTGGTGCTCAGTGGCCACTAGCATTCCACAAACACCTGTGAGCTCCCGCTTCAGTGAGACAGACACCCTATCTTAAGGGCATAAGATAGGGAACAACAGAGGATGGCCTGTGTTCTCTGGCTTGTGCATACACTGGCGTGGGAATGTGCACAGACATGTCCACACACAAGAACAAATATCCACAGTATATTATTCATACAATATTCTGAGATACAACATAGAACACACTTTTAACGCTAAGTTATTTTCAGTGATGCAGGCAGAAGAGGGTACCAGATCTCATTACAGGTGATTGTAAACCACCATGTGGTGGCTGGGAATTGAACTCAGAACCTCTGGAAGAGGAGTCAATGCTCTTAACTGCTGAGCCATCTCCCCAGTCCCCTCTCCATAAAGCCTCCCACTCTAAGTTTCCTTGTCTTCAGCCCACAAGGGAAGTACCAGGGGAAGCTGAACTCCTCCCTTCTCTCTTTCTACCCAGTTATCTTACTTCCTGGTTCAACTTTTCTAGAGCTAGGATTAAAGTGCCACAACTGCCTTGCTCTGTTAGGTCTTCCACCCACAGAGATCCAGAGAATCTCTGCCGCCTGAATGATGGGAAAAGTATGGGTCACCACTCCCTGACTTTCACAGCTTGCCTCTGTGGGTGGGTGGCTCTGTTCTATGACATTTCAGACTATTTTTATTAAATATACAATATATCACTACACAGTGATATAATGAACTTACTAGCTTTTTAACACACGGAGACAGGAAATAATCTATCTTGTATAACTGTGTGTACACGTCCATGCAGGTCAGAAGTCAAGATTGAGTGTTTGCCTCAGTTGCTCTCCACTTTCCTTTCTGAGACAG
The DNA here is from genome assembly GCA_004025045.1 of Sigmodon hispidus. Classification (NCBI taxonomy): domain Eukaryota; kingdom Metazoa; phylum Chordata; class Mammalia; order Rodentia; family Cricetidae; genus Sigmodon; species Sigmodon hispidus. The sequence continues at coordinate 32,560 of PVIH01001891.1, forward strand.
TGTCTCTCTTTGAATCTAGAGCTCAGGTATTAGCAAGACCATCGATCCCTGGGGACCCTTCTTGTTTCTCCCTCTCCAGCATCTGGATAATAGGTACATGCTTCGTTTGGCTTTTATATGGGTGCTAGGGATCTGAACTCAGAACCTTGAGTTTGCAGAAAAAGTGGTTCTTTATTTTTTATTTTTTCTGGATAGTCCACCTCCCTAGACCTATAGTACTTCTTTTTTATTATTATTAAAACCAGAAAAAGGCAATATACAATTATTCCCCTGCATTGAAAGAAAAAAGTATTATTTTCCATGGGAATTTAAGGTCTGTAGTTCTCTTTGAAATGATGATAGTTCCTACAATACACCCTTTTTGGCTTCTGTTCTGAGCTTTATTATAAAGCTGAACATTTCTTATCAGTAACTTGGTAATTTTGTGTCATAAATCTGGGCAGGCACATGGCTCAATAATCCTTTCTTCTTAAATTACACATGAAAGTGTCTCCGCAATTTGGTAGACAGATCATGAAGCGAGATGAGCTCTACTGAGGCTGCACACCCAGAGGGCAGACTGTGGAGGGAGAAGCTCTCAGAGGCTGCAGGCTGAGAACAGTGGATCAAAGATGAGTTACAGAAGGCCAGCACCCACCCTAGGTAGGCATGTGCTAAACACATTGAGTAGTAGAAGGGATAACGCTCTAAACCTTCACACAGGAGTTAAAGGTGGAAAGACCCTAAGCTGTCGGTGCTTTCCTATCAGCAAAGATGCTACTGAAAATAATAATGACTTTATTGGGAACAAATGGACACTCAGGTCACCTTGCTTCCAAAAAGTGTTCTTATTATAAAAGATAAAAATGGAAGCAAACAGCTTGAAGAGCTTTGACTCAGAAGCTGGTGTTCAAGAGGATTAAACAAATGAGCTTGGTTGTCTGTTAATGGAGACAAAATTATGTATGAACTCACAAAACCCACAAAAACCAGCCACAACCCGTGAAGGTTAAAGAAGTGAAGGATCTAGGGTGAAATGCTACACAGGGCACTAGTCATACAAGGTGAAGGACAATAATCAGGATAGAGGTTAACATTCAAAAAAAAAAAATGATCCCCACCTTCAACAGCAGGTATTATTATCTAGAAAAAGCAGATATAGCTATTATCACTATATAAAAAAGCTACACTATATAAGGACCTAAATTTCAGTGTTCAGAGCATATAAAAAGCCTAATGTGGCTTTTATCATTCTCTCCTCCAAAAGAAAGCAGATATGACTGGATATATGAAGTGTCATTTGTTAGCTCTTTATGGACTACAGCAAATTTATCCTTTCATTTTCATGGTTTTTTATATGCAAAACACAGCTTTTTGTTAGGTCAAACAAGTTTTGGGGAAAAACAAAAAAGAAAGCATAGTTAGTCCTGCATATGCTATTACTAATTTCCAAAGAAATCACCAACATTGAAACTTCATGGGAGTTTCATTCAAGCAGTTTGTGGAAGTAGATGATGCAAATTAGCCACAGCTGAGAGACCTGTGATATACCTTCTCCTTAAAGGGTTGGTGATGGCTGGACTTCCATAGTGCTGCAGACTACCCATGCAGAAGGTACTAAACAGTAATTATGGAAGACATGACCTGTTACCACAACCTCTCTTATATACATTTCTGTAACTGGTTTTGGATTATATTAACAGTTATATAAATCCAGAAAAAAATGTTAAGATTAAAAGGAAAAACACATTTCAAACTTGAAAAGCCTAAATTGAGAATGCCAGTCTCCCTAACTCTTTCCTTCGGGTTAGTGTTGGTCTAGCACTGTCTCCATCAGCAGCATCGCTGAGCCCAGCTTCTCTGCTGGTTCTAGCCCTTTTTCCTCTTAGGAAACTTGGGTAAGTTCCTTATACTTGGAGTTGTAATTTGAAAGATACCATTTAACTAGTAACTATGATTGGCCCTTTCCCCAGAAATTACTGTCCTTTTGTCCTTTTTTTTTTTGGCCAGGTGCCATATAGAGTTTTATTTAGGGGGTTCCGATATTCAAAAGAGGTAGGAAGAGGAGAGAAAGGAGGAAAGGAAGGAAGAAGAGAAGGAGACAGAGCAGAGAAAAAAGGCAAAATCACCGTCTTAAGGAAGGAAGACTGAGGGCTTTATTCATGAATACTCACTGATGTCAGAAAAAAATCAGAAATGATCCAATGTCAGAACAGCAGATGGATTAAATGGATAACAGAAATCAACTGTATCAGATCCTACTATGAAATAAAAAAATTAAATGGAGTCACTTTTAGAGAATCACCTCTATTTTTAAGTAAATAATTTTGGTAATCTTGGGGGGATGTAATTCTTTTTCTAATGATCTTAAGAAGATTCAGCTATTGCTTTACTCATGTTTCTATTACTTTGGTATCTGGGATACTACAGAGTCCTTTGATCCAGGAATAAGCACATTGGAGGAAGCCCAGGAGGAAGACAGCTCAGTTTGTATGCAGCTACTGACGTGCATGCATTAGCATGCTTATAACCTTCCCAAAGGCTCTAGGAAAGCCTTGGACATTAAAATTCTCTTCTAAAAGTTTGCCTTTTTCTGTTTCTCTCTCTGTCTCTCTCTTTCTCTCTCCTATTTATCAATAGAGCTAAATAAAAATCTCTATTGATACTGTAAGCAAAACTATGAAAGCAAGCAATTATTAGTAGTTTCTTTGGAATTAATAGTTCTTAAAGGAACTTTGTTAGTGGTTAATAAATTTGGAAAGCATATCCTTATAAAAATATTGAAAAACAAACCCTATTAGGATGTATCTGTGGCTCTGGGTGATCTGAGGGTCAGGCCGCTCTCTGCTCAGATCCTTTGTTTGAAGACCTAACTCTTACCTCAGTTAGTCAGGGATTATTTCAAAGAGGAAACTTCTAAAATAGGGAATATGTTAAAAACAAGGGTGCTATCAATTAAACTTTTATAGAGATTAATAAATCTTAGATTTACTTTGCTTAAATGTAGAATTCATTGTATTTTATTATATATGGGAATAATAAGACAAAATCAGAACAACTGCTGGTATGTTGAATATCTTTACAATCAAATATACCAACCAACCAACAAGCTAATCGATCCATTAGAAAAATTCTGTATTTTTTTTAAATTAATAGAATGGTTCCTATTTGAAAGGAAAGAATAAGAGAAAGTCAAATAATTTAAAAATCTGCAAAGTGACATGAGCTTCAGGGAACAGCCTTCAGGACAAACTATTTAGATTTAGATTTTCAAAGAAAAAGGGCCTTTTCCTGAGGAGTTACTGAGTACTGTTGCTCAGTGTTGAGGTCACTGGGGGACTAGCTGTTAAGAAGGCATTTGGAGAGAGAGGATACAGACGGAGATGGATATACTTATGTTTTATATTTATGGGAAAGTCACAAAGTTAAAAATGTCTTCTTGGAAGGATCCAGCCATATTTCCAGTGCTTCTCCAGACAGAATGAATAAGCCTGAGAAGGCACTGGTGTTTACATCCAAATATCTGAGCTTTCAGAGTTCATTAACTATTTAGGACAAGGAAGTGAGTAATTTTAGGATTAATGTCAACATAACCTGTGCATGCTCATATTATGTCCACTCCTTACTCTGGCTTTAACTATGATCTGTAAAACATGCTGAAACAACAACAAAGCCCATCGGCACATACAGTACAACCTCTGCAAGTCCTCCGGTCCCCACATGCCCTTCCTCAAAGGAAAGAAGTAAACAAACATAAAAACCACACAGGCAAGTTTGTACAACAAGGATAAAGATATAAATTGTAATGCTTATGGGGGGCATTGATATGGTTCAATGGACAAAGATACTTGTCACCAAGTCTGATGACCCGAATTTGATCCCCAGGACCTATATAGTGAAGAAAATCAACTCCCACAAGTTGTCTTCTGGGAGTTCTACAGAGAAAGGGGGGGGGGAGAGAGAGAGAGAGAGAGAGAGAGAGAGAGAGAGAGAGATTAAAGCTGTTCATTTCAACAAAGAGTTGTAGTGGGATTATGCTGGTAATGTAAATATTTGTCCTGCCTATGGGTTTAATAAAAAGCTGACTGGCCAAAGGCAAACAGGAAGTGTGGGCAGGGCTACCAAGCTAAGAAAACTCAGGAACATCTCAGAGCAGACACAGCCGCCAGACAGCCGCCAAAGACACAATAAGGAGACAGCAACAGACACAGAGGAAAGAAGCTGAAATGCTGCTCTAAGAAAAGGTACTGAGCCCCATGGCTGAACAGAATAAGAAAGATGGGTTAGTTTAAAACTAAAGAGCTAGCAAGTTATATGCCTGGGCCTTAGGTCAATCAGCATAAAAATAATATAAGCCTATGTGTGATTATTTGAGGCAAAGCAGGGCCAAGAGTGAGACTAAACTTTTGGTCCAGGCCTGGAAAGTCCAGGCCAGAACAAATTACAACAAAGAGTTGAAAAACTCTTGTGCCACAAGAATACAATATAAGGACCTTTTAGCAGTTTCCATAAAAGCAAACCAAGGAAGATCTTTCTATTCACTATCTTTGTGAAAGGTGTGTGTGAGTGAGTGTGTGTCAGAGAGAGAGAAAGAGGAAGAAAGAGAGAGAAGAAGAGAGGAAGAGAGAGAGAGAGAGAGAGAGAGAGAGAGAGAGAATTCACATGTAGATCCATGTGTGTATCTTCCTCTTCCTCAACCACTCTCCACTTTATTGAAGCAGGGTCTGTAGTCAGTTCTCTCTAGTCTTGCTGGCCAACTTGCCATGGAGACCCCTATATCTGCTTCCTCTGTGCTGAGGGAACAGGTGTTATGTGGGTTCTGGGTATCCATGCTAGCATGGCATGTTCTGTATTCATTGAGACATCATCATAGCCCTTGATTTTATTTTATTTTTTAAATTTTGTATTTGTTCTGGACTTGGTGGGTGTAGTTACTTTTGTATTGCTGTCATAAGACACCAGGACCAAGGTAACTTAAGAAAGAGTTTATTTGGGGATAACAGTCTCAGAGGAGTTAGAGTCTGTGACCACCAAGATGGAAAGCATGGCAGTGGCTGACACAGTGCTGGAGCTTATACCTTGATCCACATGTAGGAGTCTGAGAGAGAGATGCACTGGTGGTGGCATGAGTCTTTTTAAATCTCATAGTCTACTGCCAGTGACACACTCCTCCAGCAAGACCACACCTCTGAATCTTTCCAAACAGTTCCACCAACTAGTGACAGTGTATTCAAACATATGAGCTTATGGGGCAGTTCTCATTCAAACAACCACAATGGATCTTACCCACAATCCCCAGCACTTGACAGGCTATGTCAGGAGAACTGACACAAATTTGAGGCCAATCTGGGCTACAGAGTGTGTTCTAGGACAGATAAGGTTGCACTACACAGTGAGACCCTGTCTAAAAAAGCAAAACAAAGCAATAAACAAAACCATTTCCTGTCTGAAGTTTTTCATAACTGGCATATAACAATCACTCAATAAAAAGTAAATAAATAAAACTGCACTAGATTGGGGTTAACTATGAGAACCATATTAAGTATAATATACCCAATTAATTTGAGTTTTTTATAAATAAAGATGTATTCCAGAAGCTCACTCCAGCAACTCACCCCTCCCAGAAGAACAGGTAGGCTTGGTGCCTGTGGACCCCGCCCCCAACTATTTCCATTCCAGCAGGCAGATATTTCCTGCCCAATCACAGCCCACACCTGGTAGAAGATCAGGTAGCTCACCCAACCTCTCCCCTCCTAGTTGCCATATTCTAGCCCCACACTTCAAAGAACACTCCCTGCTGGATCAGAGGCAGCAAGGTCACTACCACTCCAGGCTCTAACACAAATAGATAATTGCTACTAGATAAGAAGCCAAAAGGCCCAAGAGAACTCCTGCCCAACTTGGTGAGAGCCATCTTCCAAGAGTGTACAGTAGCTGCCAGAAGTTCAGCCTCCAACTCAGGTGGAGACTCTCCACTCAAACACAGGCCACACAAGTGAGAAGACCAGAGAGAAAACAGACCAAGGAACAAAACATCCATCTAACAAAGACAAACTCAGATATCAACACCTAGAACTATAATCACTCCAAACCCAGATGCCTACACACCATTGTAAGAACACAATAACAATAGTCACGGTAATATGTCACCACCAAAGCCCAGCTAGGCTACTACAACAAGCCCTGAATATTCCAATACGGGTAAAACACACGCTCACACACACACACACACACACACACACACACACACACACTTCAAAACCAACTTTATAAAGATGACAGAGATCTGTAAAGAAGTGAATACATCCCTTAAAGAAATTGAGGAAAAGATGACCAACAACAATAACAACAACAACAAAATGGAGGAGATCAATAAATCTTTAAAGAATGGCAAGAAAAACAAGCAGGTGAAGGAAACTGTTTAAGACTGAAAATGGATGGGGCTGGAGAGATGGCTCAGAGGTTAAGAGCACTGACTGCTCTTCCAGAGGACTGGGGTTCAATTCTCAGCACCCACATGGCAGCTCATAACTGTCTGTAGTTCCAGTTCCCAGTTCCAGGCAAACACCAAGGCAAATAAATAAAAGTTAAAAAAAAAAAGACTAAAAATGGAAATAGTAGTAATAAAGAAAACACAAACTGGGGCTGGAGAGATGGCTCAGAGGTTAAGAAAACACAAACTGAGGGAATTCTGAAAGTGGAAAAATCTAGGTAAGTGTACAGTCACAAGCATCACCAACAGAATACAAGAGATGGAAGGATCTGAGGTGTTGATACAATAGAAGAAATAGAAATATAAGTCAAAGAAAATGTTAAATCTAAAAAAATTCCTTATACAAAACATCCAGAAAATATGAGACATTAAGAAAAGACCGAACCACGAAATAACAAAAATAGAAGAAGGAGTAGAACCCAGTTTAAAGGCCTAGAAAACATTTTCAAAAATAATCAAAGAAGAATATTTTTCTAACCTAAGATGGAGATGCCTATAAAGTTACAATAAGCATACAGAACACCAAAGAAATTAAGACAGAAAAGAAAGTCTCCTTGCCATATAATAATCAAACCAGTAAACATACAGAACAAAGAAAGAACAATAAAAGCTACAAGGGAAAAAAACCAAGTAACATAAAGAAAGACTCATTACAATTATATTCCAATAATAATAATAATAACAATAATAATTAGAATTAGAATTATACTCCAGTTCACAATGGAGATTCTAAAAGCCAGAAGGGCCTGGACATTTTTCCTGCAAACTCCAAGATGTGGGTAGAGTTTTCTGTTTAGACTGCCAGTCAGCTCTGTCCTGCCAGCTTTTCTCAAATAACCACAAACAGACTTCTTATTAATTATAAATGAACAGTTCTTAGCTCAGGCTTGTTTTTAAGCTAGTTCTAATATCTTAGATTAACCCATTTCTATTCATCTATGTGCTACCCTGAGGCTTGTTTATCTTATCTATGTACTTCCCATGCTGTTTCTTTTGCATTTGGCTAGCATGAACTCTTGACTTTCTAGACTATACACCTCTTCTTCCCAGTGTGCTCTCTGTCCCAAACCAGTTGATCAGCCTTTTATTAGTTACGAGAGCAATTCATTTTCACAGTGTAGAGAAGGATTATTCCACAGCACTAAGAGACCACAGATGTCAGCAAAATCTACTATAAAATTTTTACTCTAAATTTTATAAAATTTAGTATAAATTTACTATACCTAGCAAAAGTTCAATCACCATAGATGGGGAAAACAAGATATTCCATGGTAATGTCAAATTTAAACAATACCTATTTACAAAAACCAGTCCTACAGTAGAAAGAACACTCCAATTCAAGGCAGTTTAATTATACCCATAAAAACTCAAGAAATGAACACTCTCATACCAGCAAAACCAAAAGAAGAGAAACACACCACCACCACCACCACCACCACAAAATAACAGGAATTAGAAATCATCTGTCATTAATATCTCTCAATATCAGTGGAATCAATTACCCAATAAAAAGTCACAGACTGTAAGAATGAATGTGAAAACAGGATGCAGTCTTCTGTATCATATAAGAAACATACCTCAACATCAAAGATGAACATTATGTTAGACATTTTCTAAGCAAATAGATCTAAGAAGCAAGCTGGTGTAGCAATTCTAATAACTAACAAAGTAGATTTTAAAACTAATTTAATCAAAAGAGACAGAGAAGGATACCACCCTTCATACTAAGAAGAAAATCTACCAACATGGTGTTCTAATTCTTAATATCTATGCCCTAATCACAAGGGCACCCATGTTTGTATATATTATTAAAGATTAAATCACACCTTGTCCCTCATAGATTAATAGCGAGTAACTTCAAAACCCCACTCTCATCAATGGACAAGTTATCCAGACAAAAGCTAAAGGGCGAAACATTGGAGCTAACAGACACTGTGACTTAAATGAACCTAACATTTTACCCCAAAACAAAAGAATATGCCTTCTTCTCAGCACTCCATAGATCCTTCTCCAAAACTGACCACATACTTGGTTACAATGTAAATCTCAACAGATATAGGAAATTTGAAATAACTTCTCGCATTTTCTCAGACCACCATGGATTAAAGCTGGACCTCAACAACAGAAAGCCTATATACGCATGGAAATTGAAGAACTCTGTTCTAAATGAAAAACGAGTCAAGACAGAAATAAACAAATTAAGAACTTCCTAGAATTCAATGAAAATGATTGCACAGCATACTCAAACTTATGGGATACAAGGAAAGTGGTGCTAAGAGGGAAGGTCTTAGCACTAAGTGGCACCCAACGTGGGGTACAAAGTCACGACCCTGGGATTAAGAGTCCCCTGCTCCATGGAACACACATTCCCAAGAGGTTGCGTGGTAGTTTTTAAACTCTCAGTGGGTTATGGATGATTGCCATTGTGTAGGGTAATTGGTTATAAATTGTTATTGGTTATGATTAGGAAAAAAGCTAAACAAGAGAGATTCGATTCAGGGTTCTTGTTTGAAAAAAAAAAGGCGGGGGAAGCTGTGGTATTTATTATACATTGTAGATATTTATCCTTCCGCCTGGTTGAATCAAACACTGATTAGCCAGAAGGCAGAAAAGTCTAAGAAAATTCTGAGAAGAGGAAGAATAGAATATATATGCCAGGCAAGAGGAAAGAAAACGAAATGTTGCTCTGAGAAAAGGTACTAAGCCACTTTGCTAATCATGGGTTAGTTTAAGAATAAGAGCAAGGTAGCAATATGCCTGAGCTATCGGCCAAACAGCATGTAATTAATATAAGCTTCTGTGTGTTTCTTTGGAACAGCAGATCTGCACCTCAGAGCTAGGCAGACCTAAGCAGCTGCACATATGTCCAGATCTTGTGGTCTAGGTCAGGCCAGAAACTTCATGCTACAATTAAGTAGCTATGTAAAAAAAACTAGAGAGATCTCATACTAATAATTTAATAGAATACCTGAAGGTTCTAGAACAAAAAGAAGCAAGCATACCCAAAAGGAGTGGGTGGCAAAGAATAATCAAATCAGGAGCAGAAATCAATAAAATAGAAACAAAGAATGAATGAAACAAAGAGTTTGTTCTTGGAGAAAAATCAACAAGATGAACAAATCCTTATCCAAATTAGCTAAAAAACACATAGAGAATATCCAAATTAACAAAACAGAAATGAAAAGGGGGACAAGAACACAGAGGAAATGGAAAACGTCACAAGGTTATACTTTAGAAACTTGTACTTCACAAAATAAAAAAAAAATCTAAAGAAAATGAATAATTTTCTTGATAGATACCCCTTACCAAGGTTAGATAAGATCAGGTAAACAACTTATATTGACCTATAATCCCTAAGGAAATAGAAGTAGTCATCAAGTCTCCCATACAAAAAAGCACAGGGCCAGAGACTTTATCACAGAATTCTACTAGACTTTTAATTTTAATTCTACTAGACTTTTGTAATTCTACAAAACAGGAACAGAAAGAACTTCGCCAAATTCATTTTATGAGGCCACAGTCACCCTGATAGCCAAACCACATAAATATTTAACAAAACAGACTAATTTTCCTTATGAACTCAAATACTTACAAACTGAATTCAAGAACACAACAAAAGGTCATCTACCATGATCAAACAGGCTTATCCCAGAGATGCAGAATGGTTCAACATACCAAAAAATCAGTCAGTATAACCCACTATATAAACAAACTGAAAGAATAAACCCACATGATCATCTCATTAGTTTCTGAAAAAGTCTTTGACAAAATCTAATACCTCCTCATGATAAAAAGTCTTTGAGAGATCAGGGATACAAAAGACATACCTAAACATAAGAAAGGTAATTTATGGCATGCTGATGGCCAACATCAAGTTAACTGGAGAAAAACACAAAGCAATTTTACTAAAATCAGGAACAAGACAAGGTTGTTCATTCTGTTCATATCTATTCAATATAGTACTTGGATTTCTAGCTATAACAATAAGATAACACAAGGAGATCAAGGAAATACAAACTGGAAAGGAAGAAGCCAAAGTATCTCTATTTGTAGATGATATGATAGTATATATAGGTGACTCCAAAACTTCTACCAGGGAACTCCTACAACTGACAAAAACCTTTGGTGAAGTGGCTGGATAAAAATTAACTTAAAAAAAAATCAGTATCCTCCTATATAAAGATGATAAATGGAGTGAGAAAATCAAGATATAGCACCTTTTATAATAGCCACAAATAATATAGACTATCTTGGTGTAAACTTAACCAAGTCATTGAAAGACTTGCATGACAAAAATTTCAAGACTTTGAAGAAGGAAAATGAAGATATCAAAAGATAGAAAAATCTCTCATGATCATGGGTCAGTAGAATGCTAATTCTAGTAGTAAAATGATCATGTTACCAAAAGCAATCTACAGATTCAACACACTTCCCATGAAAACTCCAACACATTTCTTTACAAACCTTGAAAGGACAACACTCAATTTTATATGAAACAACAACAAAATCCAGAATAGCCAAAACAATCCTGAACAATAAAAGAACTTCTGGAGTTGGAAATGATAACCATCCCTCATTTCAAGATATACTAGAAAGCTACAGGAACAACAACTGTCTAGTATTAGTGTAAAAACAGATAGATTGTTCACCAGAACCAAACTGAAGACACAAACATAAATCCACACACCTTTGGACACCTGATTTTTGACAAAGAAGCTAGAAATACACAATGGGAAAAAGTATCTTTAACAAATAGTGTTGTATCAGTGGATGTCTACATCGAGAAGAATACAAATAGATCCACACTTATCACCCTGCACAAAACTCACATGCAAGTGGATCAAAGACCACAACATATAACCATACACACTGAACCTTTTAGAAGAAAAAGTAGAAAACAGCTTCAAACACATTGGCACAGTAAGCAACTTCCTAAAGAACACCTATAGCACAGGCATTGAGATCAACAATTAATAAAATGGGACTTTAAAGATTCTGTAAGGCAAAGGACATCATCAATATCACAAAACGGCAGCTTACAGCATGAAAAAAGATCAGCTGTATCACTCTGGGTATATACCTAAAAGATGCAGCATCCTACGATAAGGACACTCGCTCAACTATGTTCATAGCAGCTTTATCCATAATAGCCAAAACTGGAAACAACCTAGATGTCCTTTGACTAAAGAATGGATAAATAAAATATGGTATATTTACACAATGGAGTAATACTCAATTGTTAGGAAAAAATAACAACATAAAATGCAGGCAAATGAATAGAATTAGAAAAAACAAAAACAAAAACAAAGACAAACAACCAAAACAAACAAGGCAACCTAGAACCCACAAAGACAAACATGATATATACTTACTTGTCAGTGAATATTAGCTGCTAAGGATAACTATAGTACAATCCACAGATCCAGAGAGATTAAATAAAGAGTTGGAGTCTGGAAGATCACATGGATCCCATGTGAAGGGGAAATAGAATAGATTTTGTGGATAAACTGGGGTCAAGTGGGGATAGAAGCAGGAGGAATGGTAGGCAGGGAGGGCTGAAATAGATAGGCATTTAGGGGGTGACATGAAAATCTACTGCAGTGGAAATCTCCTGGAACCTATGAGGCTGACCTAGAGAGGGCTCCGACTAATGGAGGATATGGAGCCTAGCCTAGTTACATAAGATGTCTGTGGTGGGACTGGAACATAGACCCAGGCACAAAATCTATGACTTATCACCTGCCCTGCCTACAAGATGCACTGGGGCAATGGTGTGAAGATCACTCAGGAAGAAAAAGACCCATTCTTTCCTTAGAAGACATGATTTGACATCTGCACATCTCAGAGCTTGTGGAGTTTCCCAACCAATGACTGGTCTAACCAGAGGCCCACAACACAAGAAGGAATGCCAGACACTGCACAAATGATCAGGATCCGGAAGTATGGAAGCTGGAAAGTTAGAGATCTGGGGTACAATCAAACACAACTGACCAAACCAAACCAGACCAAACCAGACCAAACCAAACCAAACCAAACATTCTGCTACATTCATAGGATTGTTGCCTAACCCAATCATCACAAGAGAGGCTTCCTTTGGCAGCTGATGGGAGCAGACACAAAGATCACACCCAGACATTAGGTGGAGCTTCGGGAATCCTGCAGAAGAGGGGCAAGGAAGGATTATAGCAACTAAAGGGGGTCAAGGACACCATGAGAACACAGCCTTCAGAATCAACTAAGCAGGGCTCATAGGGCCTCACAGAGACTGACAGTAATCACGGGGCCTGCATGGGTCTGCACCAGGCTCTCAGCAAACATGCTATATATTTTTAGCTTAGAGTTTTAATTCAAATACTAACAATGTGAGTAGGGGTGTCTCTGACTCTTGCCTGCTGGTGGGACCTACTTCCTCCCAATTATGAGGAATATGGCTAGTCTTATTGCATCTTTATGCATAGTTTGGTTGACATCATTGGGAGGCTACTATTTTTTGAAGAGAAAGGAAGAGGAGGGGAGAGGTACGGGGTATAGGGAGAGACAGGAAGTTGAAGTTCAGATGTACTGTAAGAGAGAAGAATAAATTAAGTTAAATTTAAAAATTATATTCTAAACACTGCCTGACACAAAGACTGTGTACAGTAAAAACAAAAGTTAAAAAAAAAATCACTATTCACCTAAAATTCAAATACAACTGGGACTCATATTTTTTTAATTTTCATTACCCAAAGCTAGTCCTCCTAATTTTGAAGAAAATACATAGTTTTCTATGTATTGAAATTAATTGTTATAAACTTACTGAGCATGTAAGGGCCACCTTCTTCTGGAGCCTGTAACGTGGCAAAATTTAGCCAAATCCACCTGGCTATGTAAGGTACTTACTATGCACAGTTTTGATTAGCTCTCAACTCTAAAATAGAAGTGCAGACATTAGTTCATATTATAGAGTAATTTTCTTCAGGATGGTTGAGCCCAAGGTCTCGGACACTAGCTACGCACTCTGATACCAAAGCACATTCCCAGACCTAGACTCCCAACTCCTTCAAAAAGTATTGTAAATGTGAATGACAGTGGTAGTCCACTGGCCCTTGATGGTCTTCCCATTTGATCTGATGGAGATTTAGATGATTGGTTCTGTTTAGCACTATCCTCACCGCAACCTCAAGCTGAAAATAGTATCAATTCAACATGTGCATCGATAGGTGACTCTCACTTTACACCCCACGTCCTTCCTAGCTTCTGCCTAGAGAACAGCTTGCAGGCCCCAAATCCCTGTTCTGGTTCCATCACATCTAGTTCACGCCTCCTTTTCTCTGCCACAAATGAGGATAGAGACGCTGAGATTCTGAAGCTGTTTCTCCTGCTGGTCTTTATGATCCACATTGACAGTAAATCTGGCTCTTTCAGCTTGATTCTCCTGGTTCTAGCAGCAGCACGGTGCCCAGCACATAGAAGACACACAGTAAATATTTGCTTGATAAATGAATGGGTCACCAGACAAGGAGAATCAAAATAACTATGACAACAAAAACCAAAAGGAGCAATTTAGAAATAACTGGTCTGGAGTGTTGATTATCTGGACAGTCATCAAAATATGTTGTTTGCAGTGAGCAAAGCATGTAATCTCTTTGAAAAATAAGTATTCAACATCATAATCTTCAGACAGCTGATAAGCTCCTGGCACAGGACATGGTGTTTTTTTCTGAGAGACTGCTAGACAAATTAAAGGTCATTATAACCCATTAGTTCTCTGAAGGAACTCAAAATTGTTTCATGTTTTCCAAATCTTACTAGTAATCCTGTCCCCTCACCCAATTTTGAGTTTTGGATAGTATAGAAATGTATAAAGGAATGGACAAAAAACCCAAATCATTTGATGCTGAATAGTTCAGTCCAAAAATCACAGAACTAAATTGTCCAAACAAGTACAGACACTCTATCCTAATTCCCTGCTTTAAACCTTCTTAGACTAGCCTTTGAAATGTCTCAAATGGCTAACACACTCCTAAGGATTAAGTGGTGGGGAGGTCTTCTTTCCATGTCTGGTAACAAAGATTGTTATCTTTTTATGTATAAGATATTTATGACAAAACCGAGTCCAACAATAGCTGCCACTGTTTCCTGGGTACCATTTGAGCCCACGCTGACTTAGCTCTTTATGAAGTTCAAACTGGTCTTCAGCTCATGGGATTCTTCCATGCTAACATGCTGAGTTGCTTACAGCTGAGTGACACTTGCACCACTGTAGTCAGATGATGAATTTTATCATGGCCTTGTCACACTCCATGTCACCAACTATGCAAATTCCTTGGGCTCTGTTCCAGCCCCTCAGCATATATCCGGTGTACTCTGAAATACTTGACAGACTATGATGCACTCAGGAGCATCTAGGAGACTACTATAGCACACTTGGGGAGTGTCTACAAGGTTTCCAGAGGATATCAGACCACATGAGTTCTGCCTAACAAAGGTTTAATCCACTGGTGGATTCAAAACCAAGTTTTGGAAGGTCCTGTTACTGGAGGTGTGAGGGAGGTGGTAGCTGATGGCTGCAGGTGTGCTTTGAAGGATGGATCTGGCTCTGGCCCCTCCTGGCTGGCACCAGGTCAATGTGTTTGTATGCCATGCCCTTTCTCCATCATGCTTCTCATGCCATGGGCCTGGGCAATGAAACCAGACTGAAAGTTCTGAAATCCTGAGCCAAACAAATCTTTCCCAGGCTGTCCACCTCAGGCATTCTACATTGTCACAGTGAGGAAAACCTGAGGAACACAGATTATCTCCAGCTAAATTTCTTGCCTGGATCTTTGAGGTCTACCTGCCTATTCAAATTGCTCATGAGACGAGGTTAACATCACTTTTAACACTTTTCTAGTACATATGCTTCTTATTTTTATTCTATTAATTTATGGATACCAAAAAAAAAATCCTTGTTTTCACTGTATGCTTCTGATGTGTTCAAGAATAAAACAGCTGAGTTACTAATCACAACCAGACAAAACGCTATTTGGAAGATTTCTTTGATTCTACAAATCAAAGCTTTCCCCCTTAAAAAATACTGGAAAAAAAGAACGCTTACAATACCTGTAGGCTTTTATATGCTGAGTCATTACTATTATCAAAGAGTAGGTGTACCAGCAAAAACTTGGCCTTTTCTTAGCCTTGTTAATGACAAATCAGGGCTGGGAAACACTTCTGTGGCCAAATCAATTATGCATTTTATAACACTATATTTTACTTTATACAAATTGGTATCTAGCCAGTCTTCATAATTAAAATACATTTAAAGGGTATAAAACCAAACAGTAAAATGATTTCCAATCAGGTTAGCACAAGCAAGAACACACCACCAGCCTCCTACAGTACAGCATGCCTTTCGTGGATACTAACTAGCTCCTCCTAGAATCGAAATTGCCTGTAGGACATAAATTACTGCTTGCACTAATTTGGGGTGTGGCAGTGAGTTAGCACTTCTGACAAGCTCCCAGGTGATGCTGCAGCTGCTGAGGAACTGTGAACATGGAGGAAGGGCATGTCCTAGCTGTGTATCTTCTGAAAAGCTGCTCCAATCCTAGAAGACTCCAATCCTAATCAGATAGTTTAGAAAGTTAGGTCTTAATCACAGCAAAGATTCCAAATGCCAACCTCTTTTAAGGAAAGGAAAGAAATGCAACTGTGCTTCATGGCAATTTTCACAGAGATTCTCTGTGGGTGAGCTTAAGATGCTGCGGTTTCATTAGCATTACTCAGTGTTGCTATGGGGACCAACTGGAAAGAACCTTCAGTGCATAGCAAAAGGAAGAAGACAACAATAGGAAACTTTAACAGTTTGGGAAAACTAAAGCAAAGTTATATAGTACATGTTCTGATAATTGTTTAATTCTTCCCCTTAATAAGAAGATACAGCCTCAAAGAGATTTCCTATCTTTAAAGTTCATGGCAGAAAACAAAATTGAAATCTTTAAAAAGGATCAGAAGGTAAAGGCAGTAACCACGTTGTTCTGTGGAGTAGCTAGGTATGCTGACCCCAAGGCTGGGACTGGAAAGGGATGAGCTGTGAGGACCCCTCTGCACGGCTCTGAGGATGAAGGCTCAGCACTGACTGGGCAGGAACAGGCTTGCTCTTAGTGTCATCAAAAATGACAACGAACTAAAGTCACAGGTAAAGGAAATGTTCCCCAAAGAAGAGAAGGGATGAATCAGATTCATCTCAAAACAGACACTGAGCTTTTTAACCTCTCATCTGAGAGTCAAGGGGAAGGAATAGTTGAGAGATTTAAAGCAGTGGAGAAATCAGGGTTATTTGTGGTTTCCTTTAGCAGCATGTGACTGTACGTGTAGTTTGTTCATGTTTTGTTTTTGAAGCAGTCTTGTTCTGTAATCCTGGCTGCCTGGACTCTGTAGTCTTTCTAGTGTCCTTTACTGGATCTCCCAGTCAGGACTTGGGTCATATTCTGTCTATGTTCTTCCACACTGAGGTCTATCGACTCTCTTCAGAATTGTTATTCAGGACAGGAGACAGAGTGCTATCTGATGCTTTACTGGGGTCAAAGGGCATCTTGGTGAACACTGTAAATTTTCAAATTCTGTTTTCTCCTAACGGATTTCAGAAAGCGGTTAAAGTTGTTTGGAGAATATGAACATGCACGTATAACATATTTCTGCCAGGAAAGAAAAGAAATCTTTTTCTTTCCCAGTGGCTCAAACAAACAAACAACAACAACAATAAATCACAGCCTCTGTACTTGCGTCAGACACAGAACCCTTAATCTTGGGCTATTTTACTGTGTTCCCTCACTTGGCCATATGAGGACAGAGGAAGTTTGGCTTTTTTTGTCCAGTTTTCTAGTCTTTGGCCTTTTCTTAGTATTTGTTAATTGCATCTAGCTATCTTTTTGCATCTCACATGTGCTGTAAGAAATTAGACACATCAATGAGTGTCTCATTAGCTAAATAGCTAAGAATGAGACACGGAAAACAAAGTGACTTTTGATTTACACGTAGTTCATGTATCAGTGTACAAAATGAACCAATTCATGTAGTTATGTACTATTGTACAAAAATTATATGTCCAAAAAGCATGAATGGCTTTGAGAAACTACTTCCATGTCTCAAATTTTAGCCGATTTCACAAAGCAACCACTACTAGAGCCCTTTAAACATAGTAGAATCACTTATGTCAGTGAAGTATTAAACATAGTAGAATAACATATCAGTGAAGAATCAGTGCTTAGTTTTGAATATTAACACCAATTGTTTGTTAATTTGTTCATTATATTATATTTATTGGAGAATCTCAGAATGAGAGCGATCAGAACTTGGGCATTCTCCCTACTTTAGCAATCCTCTCAACATGGAGGCCATACCAAGGCTCTAGCTGGAAGGTCACAGCAGCTCTGATCAGTTGGTCTTTGGCCTGTAAATGTTACTAAGACAATTTTTCTTTTCTGTTTTTGTACCACAGAAAAGTGACAAAGCAATGTGAAGTCCCCATGCATAACATGGGCTTGACAGTCTAGGTCAGAGAATAGATAAGAGAATCCATAGACTGTGAGGAAACAGTAAAGTCAAGAGCATCAAACAACACTGAAAAAAAATAAAGACATGTCACTCAAGACTCTGGTTTATAGAAAAAGTTTAAAAGTTTCTTCTGAGATGGACAGTTAGGTATGAGAAAGCAAAAAAAAAAAAAAAAAAAGATAGTGAGTGATCCATCTGAGGATGGGTAAGAACAGCTCATAATCCAGGGAATACCAGTCACAATTATCACAGTCTTGAATATACAGATATAACTGTGTAATCAAACATAGCTTATGAACAAGTCCATTTCCAAATATATGTAAATAACCTAACATATACATTTATATACATGCATAGAAAAGTCAGGAAGGAAAGACATTAAGAGAGCACACATTGGGCTCAATGGGTTATTGGAAACAAAGAGTACACAGACTTCAGGAAGGTAGGGAGGTGGGATAGATCTGGGAAGAGACATGTGGAAAAGTGGAAGGAAATATGATCAAAATATATTGCATGAAAAGCTCAAAGAATTAAAAACATTTTATTTTTAGAAGCATATTAATAATGGTTATCTCCAAATAGACTTAAAATGATCTTCTTCTCCCTTCCTCATACTTTTTGGTATTATGTAATTTTATTCATTATGTTGCTCACAGAAATTCATTATGACAACTAGAAAAACCTAAAGCTATCTTATCACCATACTAATTCTGGCTCCATTGATACCACTGCTCCCTCTCATGGCTTTCTACTCTGTAAGATTTATAGCCTTTCAGCTCTTCTGTATTGATCATAACAAAAGAAAAATAGAGCCACTCAATTATAAAGTTCCACCCTTCTTCAGAGCCACATACACTCTTCTGGCTAACAGTAGCTTGCAGGCCAATCTCAACCTGCAGTCATGACCCTGAGACTGTTTGCATGTACTACAACCATCTCAAACACAGCTACATTCTCTAATAAGCAGGAGTACAGCCGCTCAGCCTTACAATTCACAGTCAACCATCACAGCCCTCTTACTTGGAAATGACCTTCATCTTTTGCCCACAAACACCAAGTGAGTACTGGAAAAGTAAAGGCACAATCAGATAGTCCTATCCTAGGCCTCACCAAGTCTTGATATATTATAATTGCAAAGAATTCTGATTACTTAAAAATATTTTACTTATTATCTATCTATACATGAGTTAGGCAGTGGTGGCTCACGCCTTTAATCCCAGCACTCTGGAGGCAGAGACAAGTGGATCTCTCTGATTTCTATGCCAGTGTGGTCTACAGAGTTCCAGGACTTCCAGAGCTACACAGACAAACCCTGTCTTGAAAAACCAAAATACAAATAAATAATAAATATCTAATCATGTACATAATGTACAGACAGACTCACAGGGCTGACATTCCTAAAGAGAACTGACCTCCCTCCCAGAGCAGCCATCAATGGCTAATAGAGCCTTAGGGGTTAAATTTAGGAGCCCCTGCCCTATCCCTGCTGGGATTTTGGCTGCCTTGATCTTGCTCAAATTTTGTGTATGAATAAAGAATTCTAATTTTGAAGGCTGGAGAGATGGTTTAGAGGTTAAGAGCAGTGGCTGCTCTTTCAGAGGACCTGAGTACAATTCCCAGCATTCATATAGCAGCTCCCATTTGCCTCTAACTCCTGTTCCAGGGGATCCAGTAACCACACAGATATTTGTGCAGGCAAAACACCAAGTGAGCACATAAAATAAAAATAAATTATTTTAAAAGAGCTCTAACTCTAAATTATAACTTTTAAAAAATTTCGGTAAAGTCATATAGTGTGACAAATCACTGGAGTCAATGGTAATCTTCTTGGTCTGTCTCTCTTCTGCTTCCAGCTACAGGCCTGCATTGCCTCATGCCAACATTATTTCTAAGGTTGCTTAGTTTATTTCTTAGACTTCTGACTCTCAGTTTGAATTTAGCCTATCTCTGTGTGCTACAAGACTAAGTGACATTCTTAGTTTATATTGCTCATGTCAGTGTCAAGCCAAAACTTCTTGGTTCTTATTTTAAACTCATCCCACTACAGCTAACCAACATACATAGCTGTGCATTTCTAAGTCACTCATCAAATCAACCAAACCAGTATCTGCTCTGTGCGGACTGTATGTCAAGCATGTGACAGCATGAAGGTAGCTCAGGAAGAAAGGCAGCCAGGTCCTGCAGTCATATAAATCTGCTCCGGCATCACCACTGCCTATCTCCTCCACATGGACTAACGCTCTGCACACAGCAGACCACTCTTTTCTCCTCCACATGGACTGACATTTTACAGACCATAGACTGCAATGCTGTCTTCCAAAAGAAGCTAATGCTCCCTATAGATGCTGGACTCTTTTCTAGACAGTCACCGGGCTGCCTTTACTATACATTTTCCTCATTTTTAATGTCTTTTCATTTCCATGCATCATCTAATCTCAAATGAAGCCACACTTCTGTCTCCTTCAGAGTTGGCTCTGGCTCTCTTAGGTTCTCAAAGGTCTTTCTTCTCATCCTCTCTTTCTCTTTTTAAAAGCTGCTTCCTTCACAATTAATTTTAGTATCAAATTCTTCAGGTAAGTCCTTCAGAGCTAGGCATTGCCATGGTATCTTATAATACCAAAAAAGTTCACAAACTAGTGTATTTAAGAGCTACCTAGGCTTTATTTTGTAGGAATATGTTAGCCAAAAGAGACAGTATCTCAGTTTTAGATGCTCAAACATCTAAAATAATCCAATATACACAGTATCCATACAAAAAGGGGAGTGACTCTTACACACATACATACACACACACACACACACACACACACACACACACACACACACACACAGAATCTGTTGCTGGTACCATGCTACAGCAGTCCCAGCATACTAACACTTTCAATAACTGTGGCACAAGGTCTCAGAAGGGACTTCTATGAGGCCATGGCCACAGTGTAGTTCTTTCTCAGTTTCTTCTCCTGCCTGTCTTCTGCCTTTTTACCTCACACCAAAGAAGTAGTGAGAGACAGGTAAATACACTTACCACTAGCTGCCAGGTGCTCAGAGCCTCTAGGTCCTAATGCAGTGAATGTTGACTGCTGTCACTGTCTTGAGGGAGGGGCAAGGGATAATTAAAGGGAGAAAACGAGGACTTGAAGGATCATGAGCCAGAAATTAGAGTAGAAAGTCAGTTACTGAGAAATTAGAAGGCTGGGAAGAAGAAGATCCTAAAGGGAGGCAAGGAAAGAAAACATCAATAGCAAGAAGAACTTCTGATAGTGTGTCTTAGTTAGGGTTTCTATTACTGTGAAGAGACCTCATAACTACAACAACTCTTATAAAGGAAAATATCTGATTGGGTGGCTTATAGTTGCAGAAGTTTAGTGCATTATCATCATGGTGGGACATAGTGGTATGCAGGTAGACTTGGTGCTGAAGAAGGAGCGTACATCTTGATCCGCACGCAACAGAAAGTGAACTATACTGAATGTAGCTTGAGCACAGGAGACCTCAAAACCCACCCTCACAGTGACACACTTCCTCTAACAAGGCTATATTTATTCCAAAGCCACACTTCCCAATGGTGCCCTTCTCAAGAGCTTAT
Source organism: Sigmodon hispidus (assembly GCA_004025045.1). NCBI lineage: Eukaryota > Metazoa > Chordata > Mammalia > Rodentia > Cricetidae > Sigmodon > Sigmodon hispidus. The sequence continues at coordinate 54,135 of PVIH01001891.1, forward strand.
GAGAGCTAATTACATTCGAACTACCATACTGTATAAACAAACTTTTTCTTCAAAATACGCATAACTTGAGTTCTACTCTGATAGGTATTCAAAGTGGTCATAAAATTACATCTATTTGGATTATTAAAAAGAAACTATAAGTGTAGTGGTTAAGAAACACTTCAGGATGTGGTATAGCTCAGTGGTAGGGGATATGCTTACATCCACATGGCCTCAAGTAGACCACTAGCACAAAATAAGAGATAAATAAAAATAAACAATAATGTGATCAGAAATGGTAACCTAGGTATTTTAATAAAATTATGTAATATGTTACTTCATTGAGTGTAGTGGGATTATGGTACCTTCTAAGTATCTGTCCCTCCTACTGGTTTAATAAAAAGCTGATTGGCCAGAGGCAGATAGGAAGTGTGGGTGGGGTTACCGGACTAAGAAAACTCTGGGAACATCTCATAGCAAGGCAGACACACCACAGAGATGTCAGGAAAATCAGAGAAAAGAAGTTGAAATGCTGCTGAGAAAAGGTACTGAACCAGATGGCTGAACATGCGTTAGTTTAAGAGCAAGAGCTAGCTAGCAATATGCCTAGGCCCTGGGTCAATCAGCATAAAGCGCTCTCTCTGTGTGTTTCTGTGGGACTACGAGTCTGCAAGTCAGAACCTCTGGGCTAGACTGGAACGTCCGGGCCAGAAACATGATACAACAATTGAGAACTATGACAGCTAATAGGAAAAAACAAAAACAAAAACAAACAAACAAACAAAAACCCAAGAAAACTATAAATGAAAATCATGTTTGAAAGAAGACCTGGCTAGGGAAAATATATTATTTTTCTACTCTTTATATTTAAATTCTGTTTTAATTGTAATGAAGTAGACATCACAGGTAATACGAATGTCAATGGATACATATTGCTGAACAAGAGTCTATTAGGACTTAAAAGAACAGCAGGGGAAAGAAAGGACTTCATGTCAATGCATTTCACAAACTCAGCTACTAGATGAGGTCACCGCTTCCAACAAGCAATGAGGGTAGAATATTCAGAATGTAAGTATCCATCTTCCTTACTGATGCTGGAGACTCATCCCATTTGCATAGAGACCTCTTTGCATTACAGACATTTCTAAAATTGCTCTCATTTACTTACCAGGCAGGTCTCTATCACAGACCTTGCCTACCTGCCAGGAAAGGAGGGTTGAGGGTCTATAGTGCTCACAATTTCCTTTCCTCACTAAACCTTACTTCATGTGCTTCATTAGTCCTTACCTTACCAGGAAATTTGTTCCTTCCTTATATTTTACTTATATGTTCACCAGAATAGAAATAAATAAAGAATTACTGAGGTCAAATATTTGGAAACTATTGTATGGTTGTCAAAAAGTCAGCTTCTAAAGACACCCCTAAAAGGAAACTTGGGAGGCTTCACACAGGAACTTCTCCAATTTCTGTGTGTAGAGTGGGTAGTCAAGGAAGAGTACCTAAAGTAAGCATCATAAGATATTCAGTCTAGTATTAGGTCAAAGTGTTATTGCTGTCTGTCCTTCTTTAGATGTTGTATGCTATTAGAAAAATCAGTAAACCAAATATACATTGAGAAAGGAGAAAGTGGAGGTTTCACTTTAGCTTGGTTTGAACATTAAAGTAAAACAAAAATAAACAAACCAACCAACAAAAAAACCTAGTGCAGAACAATACAGTCAGCAGCAGAGAATGCTGCGTCCAGATTAAACTGCTGGAAACTGACCATTTTCTCCCCTTTGGCTTTTCAGTGTCAGGAATAAAATGACACACTGGCCCTTCTACCTACAAGCTACTTCTACCACCCAGCCCTCATAGACTAATTTTTGACAAAAATGAAAAGTAGATCATGACAAATCAATAGCTTTTTAGGAAATGGTTCTGAAACTGTGTATCCACATGTGTGAATAGGGTTGTGCCACATAAATGCACAAAAAGTAACTCATAAGAGGTAAAAACCTACAAGAAAAATGAGTAACATCACAGAATAACTACAAGGTAACACTTAACAACCTGAGGTCAAAATATAGTCTCCCAGGCTTCAGATGAAGAAGAAGAAGAAGAGGTGGAGGAGGAGGTGGTGGAGGTGGAGGAGGAGGTGGTGGAGGTGGAGGAGGAGGAAGAAGAAGAAGGTGTTGATGTAATCAGCCAAAACCAAACCAAGCCAAACCAAACAAAAAACCCCAAAACAACAACAACAATAAACTTACCTGCTGTAAAGGACATCATTAAGAAAAGGTTAACACAGGTTGCAGAATTTGGAGAAAACATTTTCAGGTTGTACAATTGCTATGGAACTTGAACACAGACTATATAAATTACTCTTACAACTTAATATTAAAACACATAATCCAACTTAAGATTCTGAAAAGAATCTGAACAGACAACTCTCTTTGAAGATACACAAATGACCAATAGGAACATAGAAAAATGGTTAGTATCGCGAGTCACCAAGGAGATACAATTTGAAAACAAGGAGCAGTCACTCAGGCCCACTCAGATGACTACATGAAAGATAATAAAGTGTTGGCAAAGACATGGAGAAATTGGGACCCCAGCCACATGGTGGAAATATAAGATAGGGCAACAGCTTCAAAACTGTGGCATTTTTCAAAATGTTAAACATTGTCACATGACTGTTACTTCATGGTATATCCAGAGAGGGCTAAACAATGTTGACATAAAAAAACTCATAGATAAATTACTTGTAACAGCCAAATGTAGAAACTCCCCAGATGTTCATCAATTAATGAATGAAAAAATTAAATGTGGTATGTCCATATAATGTACTAATATTTAGGATTAATTATTAAAATTATAATTAAATATAACTATGTTTTGAGGTTGGAGAGATGGCTCTTTGGTTAGCAGCACTTGCTGCTCCTGCAGGATTGGGGTTCAGTTCCCAGCACCCATATGATGAATCACAACTGTTTGTAACTACATCCCGGGGCTCTTCTGACTTCAATAGACACTAGGTATGTGCATGCAAACATTTGTACACAGAAAATTAAAAATATGCTTTGATAGATGCTTCAAGTTGCACCCTAAAACCATTGTTAAAATTGAAAAAAGATGGTGAAATGGAGCAGTGAATGAAGCAGAGAGACTACAGGTGAACTGGCAGTGGCTGTGGCGACAGCATATTGTTTCCAAGAAGAGCCACTCCTTGGGCCACCACCAGGCCTGCATCACCCCGTTACTGCCTGCTAAGACCATGCTGCCACTGCCATAGTTCTGATTGTGGGCGATAAACAGTAGTCATGGCAGACATGATGGCCAACCACATGATCACCCTGACTCTAGTCAACAAGATACCCAAGATGAAGTATGTTTCCTTTTCTGAATTACATCCCCCTGAAAGACTTCTGTGACCTGTGCTGCCATTGGCTGCCATGGGCAGGGAAGCTTCTTTTGCTGTGGTGTCAATGACTGTAGCAGCAGAGACACTGAAGAGTGCTGTACCAATACCCCCATCCCCCAAAAGAAACAGTTAGATATGAAGATTGAAAAGAGTCCTTAAAAAGTGCAATTAAAAGCACTGAAGATGCTAACCCCAACTCCGTTTTCTTTAAGGGACTGGCTTCTGCGAGTCTGACCATGCTCCAGCTCCAATGACTATATGAGCAACCCAAATTGGACTTGGTGAGTTTGGTTTTGTGGGAAGGAAGGTACAAGGGTGGGAGGGTGGACCTGGGAGGGATGGAAAGCAAGTCAGTTCCCAAATAATTAATAAAAATAGTATGTTGGCAGAAAAAGTAAATATTGTTAGATAATAATAGGCCATTAGGCTTGGTGGTGTGGGTGAGTGACTTTAATCCAGCACTCCCAGGCAGGTGGAGCTCTGTGAGTTCAAGACCAGCCTGGTCTATATAAAGCCAGTTCCAGGATAGCCAGGGCTGTTATACAGAGAAACTTTGAAAAACAAAACACTCAAACAAAAATAGGCCAAACAAAAAGACCACAAATTACATGATTCCATCCATATCAGATGTTCAGAATTGAAACATCTGTAAGTGAAAGATAAAAAGAGATACATTGTTACTACTCTAGTGGGCTGTATACAGCGAGCTTGCTCCAAACTAAGGCTGGCTAAAGTCTCAAGCAACAGCCAGCTTTGTTCAAAGGACTAGACAATTTATATTCCCAGCGTGTCCCGAGGGTTAGGCAGAGTCACATGACTTTAGGCTGTATACAGTTGGGAGGACAACCAAGCTTGAAAACATCTTTGAATAGAAAAAGTAAGCAGCAGTGTGTAATCTGAAGCTAACCCACTCCGATTTCCCATACCTGGGAGCAGCAGGAAAGCACAATCCACAACAATCCATGTTACAGAGGAACAGAGGGTACAGACTCTTGTCTTGTTTAAATGGAGTTTTCTCACAAGCTCTCAGAAATCTCCTCATGCAGCTTTGTTCAAGGAATGTGTTCCAACAATACACCAGAAAGAGAATTTACAGTGTAGTGAAATTTTTATGTGATAAAAAGATAAAAAGGAGCCTTTTGTTAGCAATTAAAAAAAATATTGCTCAGTAATTAATGGCAAGGGAAACGTGAGATCTATGAAAATTCAAACAGTTGCCTTATTGGTACTATCATTAACTCCAAAATAAATTTCAGGCAGAAGATCCAAATAAACATCTAAGCATAAAGAAGCACTGCAGGAAAACATAGGAATTAAAACAATAAACTGGTCTAGAATTATGTTTTCTTGTGTCATAAAAGATAGCAAAATCAATAAATACATATTTCTTAAATATATACAAAATTAATAAATTACCCACACACTCAAAAGCAGAAAGATAAAAAGAAAAAGAAAAGAAAATAATGGAAGGGTTAGGGACAGAGCTTAGTGTCTTAGTTTCAGTTCAGAAAAAGAAAAAGAAATCCCATAGCAAAAAAATCTACATAGCCATTACTAACAGAAGCACTTGAGCCTGTGATGGGTGCAGCTTCCTGATTCCCGAGATGTCCTCAAAACATTTTTCTTATTATGTGGTTCTAAATACTTTGTTTCTTTTTAATGGTGGTATCTTCAGAAACCATGCCATTTTGTAAATTTAAAGTTTTAAATTTTACAAAAGCTTTTCTGGCCAAATTACATCTTTTTCATTTTGTGCTGCTTTTTGCTCACAATTTGCATTATAATGTTGGTAAAAGTAGCTGGCAACAACCATGCTACAGCCTGAATGCCAGGCTGCCTGAAATTTCCTTCACCTGTTACCTCTAACCTCACTCTCCCACAAAGTGTCATAATGGCTAGTATTTAATAAAGCTTGCTTCAAACTTAGCTCAAGAATTGTGGTAGTAGGTTTTTATTCTTGCCAGAAGGATTAATAGTGCTTCACTAGAATGTAACATGTATGGCTTCTGCTCCCAGTCAAGTTCTCGTTATCATTCTACTGGTTCTCCAGTGTTGACTGATCCGGCAGGGATCATCTGCTAGATTCTGCAAGCAGGGCTCTTAGGCTGCTCCTGAATCACACAGTGTGAAGCTCTCACAGCAATGAGCTTGATTCTCTGATGCCAGGGTTTTTCACTACTGTGACAAAACACCTGATATGTCAATCAATAACAGGACAAATACTCTTAAAAGACACTTCTCAGAGACTGTGTAAGTGGTCATTAAACACAGAAAGAAGACTTCCTTAGCTACCAACAAAATCCAAAGAAAAACAACTGAAATTCCACTTCATTGCAGTCCGAAAGACAATTAGAAAAAATTATATCCCCTCTGCAATCTAAACAAATGCCAGCAAGGATATGGGAAAAGAGGAATCCTCACACACTGTTGGGGGAAGTGTATTTTAGTACAGCACACAGAAAACAGAATTTTTCTATAAAAACTAAAAAGAGAATATTTGGATGAGTACATTTGGCATATACCAGTAGGAAATGATGTCAACATATAAGAGAAGACTTCATTCATATACTAATAGCCAAAAATCAGGATATGGAATCAACCTAGGTGCACAAAAACAAAAATATGAAATCATGTCATTTTTGGAAAAACAGAGACATCAATTATTATGCTATGTAAAATAAGCCAGATACAGAAAAATCAAGCATCATATGCTTTCTTGCATCCATGGAAACAAGCAAATGCTTCACAAATATCATAGTACTAGGAAGATGAAGGTAACCAGGTATTGGGGGAAAGAAGAAGGACAAGGGATGGGAGTATACATACCACCAAAATATGTGGGTATGTCATAATATAGCTATGAATGTGAATAAAGACATGGCACCTGCAATTGATCACAAATATTCAGTGTACAAATGATGCCTATGTTTTACTCACAACACTAAAATCTGGACTTTGGTATAGTTATATATAAGTGTGAAGATATACATATCACACACAAAATGATAAGTGCATGGTGAAATACTGTTCGAAATACAGATCATGTAAATACACGATTTTCAGTACAATTAATACTTGCAGTGACTCTTGCCATTATTCCTCCTATAGGGAGATATTTCAAATAAGAAAGTCAAGTAGCAATGACTCCTGCTGGAGGCCCACAGGTGTGTGACAAGTGCACCTTTTCTCCTTTCTCAACTGTAATGTCACAAGGAAGACTAGAATGTCCACGTACAGCAGGAGATGTATCTTATCGGTCTCTGAAGGTTAGTCAGCCATGGCTGGCTGTACCTTCTCAGACTGTAATCCTACCCAAGACCTGTCAGGAGCCACCTGTGATCTCACTTTCCAAAAAAGAGGAGAAGTGAGAACTTTGTGGCAGGAGCTGAGGTAGGGTAGTCTCCTAGCAACTCTGAGAGGTCAATGAGAGGCCATTAAAATTGTATATAGCTATTGTGAAGACTTAGTGTCTTCACACTCTCTCTAAAACCCTGTATCAGCTTGGTAAGCACATTCTCTCTATTAACTCCCACACTTAAATCTATGTTATCACCTCTTAGTAAACTCCAGCTCTGTTTCACAGACTTCTCCTGAAACTTTTTTCTTCATCAAGTTAAAAAAAAAGAAAATCTCAGCCTCCGCAAATAGACCAACATGGAGTGGGGTGGGCAGAAGCACTCAACTATGCCTCGAGCTCACACCCTACTGCTGCTGGAGAGGCCAGTCTGGGCTTTCTAAGACAACTCTGCCTCCAAACCAAATCAAGTTTGAGGATAAACTTAATTCCTTAAAAAAGACTAGGCCCATATTCCTGACAGAGTGTATGTGATAGCTCATTTATGAAAGGTGGGAATTTGGCTGTAACTGTGGTCTGAACACTTGTTTTCTTCTAGAAGGTTTACTTTGAAACCCAATCACCAGTATGATACTTTCAGGAGGTGGTGCCTTTGGGAGGCGTTTAGGTCATGAGAAAGCAAGTCTTCGTGAATGGAGTGGTGACTTAGCTGCCTCATCCCTTCCACTGTATGAGGAACAGAAGGAGCCACCTTTGAACTAGAAAGATTAAATAGTTTAAACTAGCAGCAGGTGATTCTGAGCAACAACAAAAACCCCTGTGCCTTGGAAAGTTAAAATTACCTAAATAATTTAGAAAGTCAAAAGAGCAGTTAGTCCAATCTGAAAGATAAATCATGCAAGCAATAAGAATTATATTCACAATTTCATGAGATCTCTAACACAGGATTTTATAAATGAAATACAATTGGAAAAAGTAACTTTTTTCCCCAAATATGACAACTGGAAATTGTGGTTTAATATTTAGAGATGAAGCCTCAGATTATTCCATGCATGAAACTGTCACAATATAGTCAACAGCGTAACAATTTTAGAAGCGATGCAATGCCTGCTACTACACTGATGCCCCTGTTGATTCCCTGCACTGCAACTGAGGAAGCAGACGGGATGTGGGGTGGGAGTGGGGGTTGGGAGGTGTCACTGCACTGACATGCTATGCCCCTTTTGACTCCCAGCACTGCTGAAGAAGCAGACGGGGTTGGGGTCTCACTGCATGCACTGAGAGGCTATCAGGATAAGACTTGCAGTGACAATGCCACTGAGGAAATTTCCATGACATCCAAGGCTGCTGCTAAACTTCTTATGTCCTACAGGCAGTCTGGAGATAGAGCTTGGGACAGGGCTTCTTAAATTTTCTCTTTGTAACAGCATGGGAGAGCTGGAGGAAGGTCTTTACAAAGAGTATCTTTGGGGCTTGGGAAGTGATCAGTCAGTAAGTGCCTGCCACACAAACATGAACATTTGAGTTAGGATCCTGGTACACACATAGACAACAGGCATGGTGATATGCAGCAACACAGTCAGCACTGCCAGCTTGTAGAGCTTTTTACTGGAGACAAGAGAATATGAATCTCCCTGGCTGGCCAGACTAGTTAAATGGTTGAACTTCAGGTTCAGTGAGAGATTCTGTCTCAAAAAATAAAAGTAATGAGTGATTGAAGAGGACTCCAGCATTGGCCCCTGGTCTCCATCTGTGCTTACATACAGATGCACATGCACCAGCATACACTTGTGCACACCTACACTAACAAGTACATCCACACTACCATTTACACAGCACAGAACACACTAAAGACAGGGAAAAGATGGTGGAGCAAGTGGGTCTTTGGCTTAAGTGTTGAACAAACAGCAGGTAAACATCTAATCCTATCTTAGGGCTGGGTACCAAAACAAGAGCAGCACTCCCATCACCTATTGGGCATCTGTGCACAAAGGAAAAGAACAAAGAGTATTACAGTCAGAACTTTACCAAAAGAACTGAACTCAGAAACTGATGGTGAAGGAAGAGATGGATAGATGGTTACTTAGAGAGAGACAAGAAGAAGTCAGAACATTTTCTAGAAAAGGTGAAGTGAAATTTAAACCAAGTCTCAAGGAACATAGGAGTTTTTGAGGGGAACAGGCAAGGAAAAGACAGAAGACATGATATGGTTGAGGGCTAGTGGACTGGGTAGACGACAGACTGAGAATATGCTGATGTAATTAATGGGAGTGTACACACAGGCAGGCCTGGGCTCAGACCAGTGGATGTCATGGAAGGACAGAAGGCATTGTACTAAGCGACATTAGTGTAGTGCCTGCCAATGCCGTGGCAGGAAAGTTGTAGGAGCACACACTTGACTTGGACATTTTAGCCACCATTGGTCACCAAACTGCTCTAACAATGAATTTCCACTACAAACCATCCTGGTGTAAGGCTCCAGGTGGTCCAGGGAGCAGCTTCTGCCCTTGCCCTCTCAACACCTAGGCTCCTGCTAGTTACTGTCAGTTCTTGGGACTCACGTGCATCCTGATCTCACAGTGATGCAGAGCAGACAAAGGGACTCAGGAGTGGCTGCTGCAGAATTCGGTCTTCCATGACTACAGCAGGATACTCTGTCCCTATTCCAGATACACTTTGGCTCATTCTACTATCTTCTTTCCGACTGGATACATCAATTCCCTTTTCCTACAATTTACTTTTTGTTTCCCCTTGAAACTTTGATCCAGATACTCCCAGAATCTACCTTTTCATTCTCCATGTCTCACCTTGGTCGAAAGTCACTTAGGCCAGGCTTTTAGACCATCATGCAAAGGTTTAGAATCATTCTCACTGGTGGTGGGGCGTTAACAAATTAGTTAATTAAAATTTGCCAACAGATCTCAAATATTACTACACTTTTCACCAAGGAAACTGGAGGAAGCAACTTTTTTTTTTTTTTCTTTTTGAGACAGGGTTTCTCTGTGTAGCCTTGGCTGTCCTGAAACTGACTCTGTAGACCAAGCTGTTCTTGAACTCAAGGGATCCACTTGCCTCTGCCTCCTGAGTGCTGGGATTAAAGGTGTGCGTCACCACTACCAGCAATCATTTCTTAATGAAATGGAAGCTATCATTTTGTTTGTTGAAATAATCAATTACATGTTTTTGTTATTGTTTTCTTTTTCTACCCCTCAAAATGACCTATCTGAAGTAAATACACCAGAATGGAATAGATAGACTGCACAAGTCAATTGAAAAATCCTTTTATCAGAACTGCTTTAGGGTTGTCTTGATTCCAAAACTTAATTTAAGACTGGGTGTGGAAGTAGAGTGGCTGGGAGAGAGAGACCACTTCCTTGTTTCAGAAACTAAAACTAAAGCAGATACTATACTAAAGAAAAGCAGTAAAAACATTTGTAGGCCATGAAGTGACCTATCCAAATACATTGCCAAAATGGGGGTGGGAAGGTAAATATAGAAGTAAAAAGGAGGAGGAGGAGGAGGAAAGAAAAAAAAAAATCTGTAAAGTTGCAATATAGCATCAGACCAGAATATTCATCTGAGTCGTCAGAGATAACTCAGAACACATTCAACCAGTCCTTAAGGAGAGGTACTAGGTAGGAGACTGATTATCTCTGGAATGTGGGAAAGGGTGGCTTGGCCTTGCCAATCCTGCTGGACCAGGAGTTGCAGATCTGTACAGACATTTTAATAAAGGAGAGATAGTGACAAGCACTGACCCTCCTCATACTTGCTGAACTTCACTCTAACTATCAGCATTGTCAAAGGCTTTTGAAAATTAATATATGGATGCATCAAGACACACATGCTTCCTTATGGCAAATCCCAAAGGACATGAGGTCTTGAGTGAAAATTCTTAGACTCAGAACAATCTGGAAAACTTATTGTGGGTCAAAACAAAATGGAGAACAGTGGGAGAGCTGTGAGGATTTTAACCACAGGGACAATGTCAGCTGCAAGTCATTATAAATAAGGAAAGTATGACTTTAAAAAGTTACCTTAACTGAAAAATAAAGAAAAATTAAAAGTATAGATTTCAGCATTACTACATGAAACGGACACTCCCACTCGACTTAACTGAGATTAAACCTCTAACACAGAACTCACATCTGGGTAATGGTCACAAGTAGGAAAAAAGGCAAAGACTCAGAGAAGCAGCCAGAATTTCTATGTGGGGCCAGTGCAGGGGATCCTGAAGCTGTAACCTCACTCCTGGCTGGTTCTGGGTAAGAAGCTCATGTCTAGGGAGAATTCTTCATCTTGGTATCAGTTTAAACTTAGGAAACAACCCATTTTCCTAACAAGATTCCCAACGTTCCACCCTGCCTATGCATCCATTCTCAGGTCAGAACAGGCAGTGCCTTTTTAACAATCTGATCCATAAATTTTCTCTCTGAACCATTTCTCTGCACGTAGGAAAATATCTTTGTCCCACATGACCATAGGTCCTTATGGCCTTCTCTGTCCCCATGCATGTCCCACATGACCATAGGTCGTTCTCTGTCCCCATGCATGTCCCACATGACCATAGGTCCTTCTCTGTCCCCATGCACGTCCCACATGACCATAGGTCCTTATGGCCTTCTCTGTCCCCATGCACTGTTATTTGTTCAGACTTTGATAAGATGCCAGTAGAGGGGTCCCTGAGCCTGACACAGACTCCTCTGATTCCTCTATAGAAAAGGCCGTCCCACCCAACAGAGAACTGGCCAAAGGCTACCTCCTGTGACTGTGTCTCTGCATGGCTCTCATTTCTTGAGACCTTTGTGCTTCTGCATCATTCCCCTATTTTCAGACAAAAACAGTTCCTTCAGGATACGAGTTTGGTCTTTGCTCTTTTAGGAGCCTGTAGCACATAATTAGTGCCTAGTAAACACTAGCTGACACTCAAGGATGTGAATCTTCTACTTCTTGGGACAATGGTCACTGTGCTCTTTTAAGTGGGGAGCTTTACTGACTGATCTGGTGACTTCACGGGCCTAGTGGATGGCAATGACAAGTCTATGAAACGTCCAGTCACATAGGAGGATTTAGAATGCTGGATAACTTCTAGGTTATTTATCAGACATCGTGCTCTAGTGTCTCCTCTATCCCTTTTCTGTAGAGACGGTGATGTGTCCCTCGACAGCATCTTGCTGCTTTTCTGTTTTATTTTTAAGAAAGGTATTATTACTCTAGCTCAGGTGCTGGAGTCTTTTCAGGTTCTCTGACTGACAGCACTTTGTCCATGAAGTCCACCACGGTTACCGTTTCCAAGCAAAACCCCTTTCCTCCAAGCTCAGCCTATTAACTTGTACGTAGCTCTCTTTCCTGTTAAACTGTAAGCTCAAAGCAGATGCAGACAATATATTATCCTTTCAGGACACTTCTCAGGGTGATTTCTTTCTGTATATACAACAAAGCAAACTTACTCTATAAACACTTCCAGTGAATGGCAAGCAACAGTTCAGGAGGAAGAGGCTGGTTACACAGCTCAGGTGAGATGGATACATGGTCAGGGTGACGAGGAACATCCTTCCAGTTTATACACTACTGCTACGTGTAAACTTTATTTATGCATGTACCGTGACTCCTGTAACTTTCATTCGTATAACTTCACATCTATAAAAGTTAAGGGCTAGGCCTCGCATTCACCGCAGCACTATGCAGTAATATCATCACTTATAAAAAGGTGGATGCTAGAGAACTGAGATTAGTTCAAGGTCTCTCAGCAAGTGTGCAACCTGGCTCTTCTGTCTATATATTAGGATCTCTGCTTTCAATCTCAGGCTGACACATGAAGGGCAAACTGATAGCTAGCTCTCCACAAGCAAATTCAAAGTCCCTCCAACAATAAACAGGAAAAATAATAAAAACGGCAATGCCAACAAATCCTCATCCCAACAACGTATATATCTTTGGTAATAAGAACTCAATATTAATGGTCACAATGAGGTCAGGACTTACTTCCAAGTCTACGAACCAGGTTTCAAGTCACACACCTGGCACCAACTTTTATACCAAGTTACAAAAAAATAAAAAGATGCCACCTGGGTACATTCTGATTGGCCAGAACAGGACAATGACTATCTGGAAACAAGGACACTAAAATCAGTAAATACAGCTACTTAAACGGTGACACACAAATTGTGTAACTGTGGATCATCTAGCACTTCAGGATGGGATCTTACTGTAAATCTTTACATTTGTAGTTATGGTAAAATCTTGAGATTCAATCATAGTGGATTAAGATGAACTCTCAATGTAAAGACAGATGTGCCCCTTAGAGACAGGAAGGGAGAAGAAAAGCAAACAGGAGAGGAGGGCATAGAGAGACAAGGAAAGGGCATCCTGAGTTATGCTGCCACAAACCAAGAACACTCAGTGCCACCAGAAACTGGAAGAGGCAGCGAAGTTCTTCTTCTGGAGTCTTCAGAAAGAGTGGCCATGCTGAGAACTTCTACTTTAGAACTGTGAGTGAGCACATTTCAATGTTTTATGACACAAAATTTGTGGGAATTTTAGAGGAAACCTCAGGAAATACAGTAACAAGCTGAATGACTAACATTCAAATTAATTTCTCCATAAGTAGTTACACATTCTTCTAGAAAACTGTTAGTAGATGAGGAAGCCTACAAAAATGTATGTAGTGACTTCAGCCATAGATTCAAGAAAGAAATCACATTAAAAGTAATACTTGGGTTGGAGAGATGGCCGCTCTTTCCAGAGCACGGACTTCATTGCCAGCACCCACACAGAGGCTCAGAAACTTCTATGACTTTACTCCCAGGGGATCTAACTGGGCACCAGGCATGCATGTGGCACACACATATAAGAAGACAAAATACTCACACACATAAAATAAGATAGAAAAAAAGAAAGAGGAAGCATGAAGCTCAAAGTTATGGAGCATGACTTAGGTTGGATACAAAACTACAAATCAGCCCACAAACAGACAGAATCACACTGAACTCCCACAAATAATTAATACTGAATTCTACCTGCCTCAGGAACTGTTAAGGGCAACATGCTCAGAGACTGACTTTTTGATTAAACAGCAGCCAGGACTTCAGCTCTGTCTCAAAAGCACTGCCTGAGTCGGTCTATTAGGAGGCCACAGTTAGTGAAGTGAGAGGCCTGAAGAAATGGACAGCTGCCAGGTGGATCTCATGACTCCAACCAGGAGTGAGTGACAATCGGTTCCATGTGTCATGTTAAAAATGTTTTAAATGATCTCTCACCAACATTCCTCTCCATCACAGAGCACATGAATCTATCATCTAATTTGTAAGTGGCAATGCTCTTCCGACACTGAAGTCACACACAGATAAGCTAAAAAAAAAAAAAAAGGACTCAGTTTTGAAGTCATTAAAAGCTGATAGAAGAATGTGGGTTAATTTTTTATAAACATAAATAATATATTAAACAACTATGGTTACCTGACTTAATATAATAAAGCACGGGGCTGAATCCTCCCAACTATGAGTCAGAAGCTGATCACTGAAAAAACTTTTCTGTACTCAATGGTTTTAAGTCTTAATTCAAATGTAGTAAGTCGTGATGCTAAAATTAAACGAATAGAAACACAGGTATAGGTTGGCGGTAGAGTAGGCCCTGAGCAGGTGAGGATGCAGAAGCAAAGGAGGAAGGAAGGAGAGAAGGAAAAGACAGAGACTTGAAGAGCAAATGTTCTCATGTTGAGTTAAAATGGTAGGTTTTATTTCTATAAATACCTTTTAAAGTTATATCACATATATATGCATATATATATATATTCAGTTTCCTGATATAATGGGAGAAATGCTTCTAAAAGATGCTACATTATTCAACAGAAAACATTGCTGTTCCTCATGTCTGACTGTGTTTTCAACCTCCACCCAGCCTTCTCCCATTAAAGGCACACAGCTGAACAGGAATGCTATGAAGGAGACCACCTAGAGGTCTGACCACAGACACTGGGTAGCCTCTTTTAAGTAAAACTTTTTAGAATGTTTTAACTCTTTTTTTTTTTTTTTTAAAAACTTTATTTATTTATTTGCCTTGGTGTTTATGTTTTAACTCTTAATAAATAATGGGGAAATAACCTTGACTAGTGTTTCCTAAATTAAATTCAATAGAACAATCAAATTTCATGAAATCCTATACATGTAAAAAGATAATACTTTTTTTGTCTCACAATTCTATGGAATCAAAGTATTGTCCCTATAAGTATAAATAACATATTAACTTAATGTTGGCACTTTCTAATTCAATTACATAATGAATAAAAAGATAAATTTGTGAAAAATATCTTAGCATGACAACATATAAATGAATTTCTTTGTAGCCCACTATTTAAAGTTCATTTCACTGGGCACAGTAGCATACGTCTTTAATTCCAGGGTTTAGTCTCTACTTTATTTATCTTCTCAGAAATGGGAATTTTGCTGGGCATGGTGGTGTATGTGTTTAATTCCAGCACTTAGGAAGCAGAGGAATGACCTATGTGAGATTGAGGCCAACCCAGTCTACATAGAAAAACCCTGTCTCTAAAACAAACAGTAACAACCCAAAATGTAAATCTGCATGGCTGGTGTATTCCTTTCAAGTACCGGAAGGAAAATAGGTATGGATGTATAGCTCGGTGATACCTTTTATGCATGAGACATTGGGTTTGTAAATACAAATGCAAGAAAGCAAACAGAAAATAAGACTGTGCTCTCTTTAAGAGAACGATGGTAACTGTTGGTACCAAAACATATTTCATGAACCTAGGTAGTTATGAACATAATCTAATCTGTTCTGTTAATAAATAAAGACATTTCACAAAAGAAATGACAGCAATAAGAATGTTCAGCCTCAATATCAAATTCCTTACATTTCAGGGATCATGAGAAAGTAAGGTGCTATCACTTTATACACAGGGTTATGTTACAGTTGGCTGACAGTTAGGATTTCAGTGGCCATGTGACCATTTGTGATGAGCTGTCTAGTGCTCAGACCCCTGCAAGTACCACTAATGTGTATGTCCCCTCCTCTGTTCCCTCAATCCCTCCGTCACTGAGAATGCATTCTTTTAAAGCAGTGGCTCAGTGTCACCTCAGTGGTACTGGCCTCATCTTTATGAAGGTCTAGAATGCTAGCTAGCTACTGGCACATAGCCAGTTTCTTGATATCAAATCTCAACTTGTATTTCTTTCTAGTAATTGGATCCTTCATCTGTTGACCTGATCTATAACTTGACTGATGATACTTCACCCAGAATCCATGGTCCTCTAAACTTGCTCCTCCAAGGCCTGTGATAACTTGATTCCTGTCTCTAAAGTCAGGGTTACAAGTTGCTCTGTCCTTGCTATCGACACCCCCCACCGCCGGCCACCTTTTCTTAGGGAAGCCTGGTCCTTGCCAGCCTGCATGGCTTAGTCTTAGCTGAATCCAGTTAGTCAATTTACAGGAATTCTCAGTATCTTATCATCCTCCATATCTGATCAAATTCTCCATCTGTCCACCAGCTCTGGGGTGTACCTGATCACCCTGGTCAGCTTTCAGCAACAATTTTCCTTTATCCTTCTGCATTTTCTTAAAAATTTCTATCTCCCAACCCCAGAAGACCCTAAACCTTCTTGGCTATAAACACTGTTTCCCCCTTGTATTTGAAGTTGAGCACAGTTGTACATGGAAGTGTAACTGATGCGTCTCTCATATTCTGATGAGTTTTCCATGAACTGCCTGGGCATTCCTTGGGACAGAAGAGAAGCAAAAGCAAGCCTACTGAAATGGAATCTTTAAGAACACACTCAGCTCTGCCCAACACATCTATATAATTTCAAAAATTTCTTTACAGGGCTGAGTTGTTTGATTTGGAGAAGATTGCCATACCGACTGTTTCTGAAACAGCTAAAGTCATCTCTGAGTCCTAGTTCAAAAATTCCAGCATGGTGTTCTAGGTCAGCAAGACTGCAAGGGGAAGGAAGCTGCTACTGAGTGCTCACAGGCTCACCACACAGCAAACATAATCTCACAGCTGCCCCTGAATAAATGTAGTTTTGTGAGTGTGTTGGAATTTGGGCAGGAAGCTGTGAAATTCCCATGATGGCCAAGATGTAGGAGGATCTTGTATCTCTGGGTCCAGACCTGAAAAAGTAGTCCTAATGGGATGGGTTCTGAGTATCCAAACCATCAGCCAGCGGCTCAGAAGGAGTCACTCTGGGAGGCAGGCCTGCTTAGTCTTGGCTGTGGATCCTGAGAACACGCAGCCTTCACAGCTGACATTCTAGATCAGTCTCACTGAAGAAGGCTAGGAGCAAATCTGTCAACCTTAGTGTCCTAACAGAGGCCTGCCAGCTAGTTCAGGACAGAAAGGAAATGGCTCTGAAATGGGCCCAATCCCCACTTATCTAGAGATGAGGGCAATGCTTCCCAGTCTAATTATTTGGGAGGCAAGGGAGGAGGAACACAAGGTCATGGCTTGCTTAAGCTATAGAGCAAATTCAAAGTCATCCTGATTAATTTAGCAAGATCCTATCTCAAAAAATTAATAAAGAGTTGTGGAAGTAGTTCACTGTAGAGTGCTCAGCAGACAAGTGAGAGGCTCTAGGCAAAATATTGCTAAGGGAAGGTGATGAAAACATAAACAGAAAGATATCTCCTATTCACAAATTGGAAGGATTGATTTTTGTTACAATGGCCCTCCTATGTAAAGAGATCCATAGATTCAACCCCGATCCCCTAATCAAATTTTATAGATTTTTCCCCCTACAAATGGAATAAACAATTCTAAAACTAATATGGAACCAGAAAAGACTAGCCAAAGAAATCTTGAGAGAAAATAAAACTGCAGGCTCCACTCTACTGGATAACATAAAAGAACTCTAGTCACACGAACAATGGAATGAATGGAGTAAAAGCAACAAGACGTACAACAGAGAAGGGGCAGTGTATGCCCTGAAGTTGGTGCAGTACACACCCAGACACCAAACTCTTGGCACAAAGGAGATTTGTTACCCTGGAGGGCTGGGGGTAGGGGCAACACTGCCTCTGGATGAACTAAGACAGACAGCAGGTGTTTCTGCCAAAGTGGTTTATAAGAAGAAATGAAAGAAGTCTGTGCTAAGGGTAAGTTGGTAATTTCTGATTGGACCAGTGTACCCAAATAATAAATTTTGATTGCTGGACCTTGGTGTTTAGTTTAAGAAATGAGTCAGTGACCAAATAAGAAAACAGACCCCAGAGGGCTAGTTTTAGAAACATAGTCTAACAGTTTAGCAAGGGAGAGGGATGGGGAAAGGCAAACCCTGCCATAGCCATGTTGTAATGCTTGGGTCTGTTAGAGAGTCTTTCAGACAGTCTTTCCAATAAATGATGTCAGGGAAACTACATCACAGGCCAAAGAAAGACACTAGGATGTTATTTATTCCCCACCCCAAACAATCATCCTCAAATGTGTGTCCTCACATTCACATACACACATCACACACACAAGCCAGGGATAACACATGAAGATATAAAGTGCGAGAGAGGAAGGTGGAGAGTGAGGTGTGTGTATCTGTCTCTCTCAATGTGTGTCTCTGTGTGATACTGAAACCAGACTAAGAATGGAGTCATGTGAAGGGAATTCTGAGTGCTTGTGAGAAAATTCTAAGAAAACATGACAAGAGTCTTGTGACTTCAATTTCTTCAAAACATAGAACTGTTCTTGGAATGTGGTTCTGTGTTTCTCCCAGATGGAGTGGAGAGGAGTAAATTTTCTTCTGCTGCCATTATTCATGTGCCTCTGTTGAAAAACATGGTTTCGCCATATGAAGTTTGACCTTGTGATTGTATACTTTAGTCGGGTGACTCTTCTTAGCCCTCGAGTGTCAATGGCCTGATGCTTTGAATAAAGTTGGCTAGTGCATGAAACTTTAGTCTGCCTCATTTCTAGGGTCCATTCTCCAGATTCACAGAGCCAAGCAGAACAGCAAACAGAATGCCCACTCATGATAATGGTAGAGGCAGAGGTGTTTGAACAGTCTGTCATTAGTGACACCAGAACTAAACAACAGATGAATGAAAATGAAAACTACTGACAAAGAAATACTATTCAAATCAAGTAACATGTTGGAGGGATGTGGTAGGACCCTGCATACTGTTGACAATATAGCTATTATAAGAGAAGGATGACCATATGACCTAACAGCTCTACTATCCAAAGGAAACAGGATGTGCTGTGTGTTAGAGTAAGAGCTATGCATCTGTGCCCAGTGTGCCTGTATTCACAATAGTCAAGATACACAACTAATGTGAATGCCATTAGCAAATGATGAATAGACAAACATGCTCAGCCTTAAACCAAAAAAGAAATCCTGCCATTTGTAGCTGTACAGAGAACCTGGAGGGCATACTCAGTAACACAAGGCGGGTGGAAAGGTAAAATCTCCATGCCATCCATATGTGAGCTGTGAAAGGGCTGATTCACAGAAGCAGAGAGAACACTATCTTTACCAAGTGCTGGGGCTGCCTCTTGGCACTGGGAAGATGTTGGTGAAGAGCAGAGAATTTCAGTCAAATAAAAGGGGTAAGTTCATGTGCAACATTGTGACTGCCATTAACAATAGTAACATGCTAAATAGTGTACTGGAAAACTGCAAAGAGATCTGAAATATTCTTGCTATAAAATAATTATGGGAAGACATGGAGATTTAACTAGCTTGCTTTAGCGATTCCAATGTTTATACATTATCAAAACACCATGTTTTAAATAAATATATATATACCTTTGTCAATTATAAAAAAAATCCTAACCACCCCCCCCAAAACTCAAAACAAGCAAACAGAAAAAACAATGGCATACCCTTAAAGTCTTGTGTGGTTAGTCATTATCTCTCCTTTGACTAAGATCCAGAACTCCAGAATCAACTTCCCTTTTCAGTTTCCATTACCTGGTTAATCTTTGATCTTGTCATTTATTTCCCTGGAACCTTCAGGCTTTACATTCTACAGAGTCAGGTTCCAACCCTGGGGACAATAGGCTCTGGCTCCTACTGTTCCTACTTCTCTTTTTTTCTCAAAGCAGAATAAAGCCATTCGATGCTTGCTGGATCTGCTAGTAGTTTCTCACTGATGTTTGTTTAGGGCTGTGCTGCATTTTCTGTTTGTACATGTCCAGTTTTACTCATCCTGAGGGGCTAGGTCCATTTGCTGGAAATAAACTCTTTCTTGCTCAGTTCCCATCATTCTGATACTCTGCAGAACCTTCTATGCTGTGATTTATTTAATGCACTTATATTCTTTCTAGTAGGTTCTAAGACCTTGGAGACCAAGGCCAATACTATACTATACTTTGTAGTCTATGGCATCTATAATATACAAACTTCCACATAGCAGGTGCTTAAGAAATTAGTGTGAATGAGGCCTTGGTTCCATCAGTCAGTCTCTCAGATCTGCACAGCTGATTCTGAATGAGGGGTTAGGTGAAGTCTAACGATCGATCTCTGTTGTCTTGCAGGGACTCCAGAGGGTTTTCAGCTAAATTTCTAACTGACACAACTGATTACATGTGAATTAATCCTTGAGGAAACACTCCGATATCCCCCACTTTTTACAGACCCCAGAGAATGCTGTAAACTCACTGCTGTTTAAAAAAGTGGTACTTGGAAGATGCACTTGAAAGAACTCCAATACATCTCAGTCTCTCATTTACAACTAGGAGTAAAAACGACTTCTGTGGGATCTGTCAGAGGCAGAAGAGGGATCAAGACTTGCCTTCTTTGTCCAGTGGGCTCTTTCCCAGTCCCTATTTTCTATGTGTTTTTCCATTGCTGCTGGAGAACAGCTTAGTGAGGGTCCTGGCCAGTTATTTGCAATACTTCCTCTCATCAATGGCTGCACACATGAAAAGCTTTCAAAAACCATTCATAAATTGGTCTGTAAGAAATTCCAAGAAGATCCAAACTCTTACCTTCCTTTCTCATTCTCTCTTCTCTTTGAGGGAATTAGTTAAACGGTGATTTAGAAAAGATAGACTGATACTGTGCTACAGTCCAACAACAGCTCCTGCTATTAATGCTTTCTAATGGTAATTACAATCAGCTGTGTACAGATTTTTTTTAATTGCTATTACTGGTGAAGAACAGTCTGTTATAGAACAGAAGATTGTGATAAATAAATAGCCACAATTACAATTCTAAGGCCCTTACTGAAGAAAAAAAAATCAAGTATCTCTACGTATTCAGATAAAAGCATTAATTAAGGATGAGATGGGAAAGGGAAGGACCATCTTACCATTAAGAAATCAGGACAGCTTTAGAGAAACTAGACATGAAATAATTCCTTCCTTTTACAAATGAAGCCACTTACAAACTTTAGGAACTTCCTAAATCAATATACATCACAATTTAAGTGTGGCTACTTTTTTCAGGAGCAATAAGGAAACAGAAAGATCCATTAGTTCTGCTAAGAAAGGGATGCAGAGCCTGACTACATAGAACAGAGAATCCAGAGACAAAGTCAGAGTCCTCTTCACTTTTGAATATATGTACAGCAGGACACACAGAGAGGAAGGAGCCTCAGTTGAGAAAAAGCCTCCATGAGACCTAGCTGTAAGGTATTTTCTCAATTAGTGACAATAGGGGAGGGTCATCCTTGGGCTGGTGGTTCTGGGTTCTATAAAAAAGCAGACTGATCAAGCCAGTAAGCAGCACCCCTCCATGGCTTCTGTATCAGCTCCTGCATCCAGGAGCCTGCCCTGTTTGAGTTTCTGTCTTGACTTCCTTTGATGATGAACAGAAATGTGGAAGTGTTAGCTGAATCCTTTCCTCTCCAACTTGCTTTTTGTTCATGGTGTTTCATCCTAGCAATAGAAACCAAAGGCACCACTCACAGCACTCACTTTCCCTGAGACTGAAGGCAAAAGGAATTATGTGACAGTCCCTGGTCTTAAGGGCTTTTGTTACAACCAGGGACTTGTCCTAGAACAGCTTTGCAGTACTCCCCTGTCTTTGTCTAGTCCATAGTTCCTTTAATGCTGTCCTGCAGCTGGCATGCTAAGTGGCAGAGTGCTTGCTCTCTGGGTATTCAGCACTGCAACACAAACAGACAAGTGCTGGGGAGGCAGCATGTCCAGATGCCAGGCTGACAGGTCTCCACACTAAGCTGGGTTCCAGGTGAGCCTGGCTACATAGAGAGAAATGAAAACAGCTAATCAATAAAGTAAAGGTATAGTTGGAACTTTGTAGCAGCAGCAGGTGAGACCAGACATAGGCTCTTTGATCTCAGTGACTACAGAAAGAAAACAAGCAGAGCAAACCTTTCGGTCAGAAGCTTCAGGAGGCCTTCTACACAAGGTAAACAGGAGGGAAGCCCCAAATCAGGGCAAGAGTGGACCTTCCCCCATTCTGGTCATTTTCTACCAGTCAACAGGATGACATTTTCAAAGAAATCTTGTCCTTTGTCTTAAGAAGCCCCCCTCCGCCAATGCTCTTTTTTTTTGTTTTACAGGATCTGAATGACAAACATGACAAGTCCTCTACTATGCATAATTCAATTGTAATAATGAAATCAAGGTCCCTTGACTTGTTGAAGGTCATAATTTTTAACTGTTCTGACTGTCCACTTCCAAAGCGTGTGCCCACTATTGCCTTTTTGGATGGCATTTCTTTTTTTGTTTGTTTGTTTGTTTTATCATTTTTTATTTTACTGTTATTATTATTATGAACAAAGAAGTCACACTTTCTATTCTTGTATATCCTTATTCAAGGTCCCCTCCCCCTCCCACCACATCAGGTCATTCTCTCTTCTCCACAACTCCCCATCCCCTCCCTGGGCAGGCAGCAGGCAGTCACAAGATCCCATTGTCCCACTGACCCAATATTGCTTAGATCAGTCTCCACTCCTGGTAGATCCAGTTTTGTCCCCCCTCCATCAAGACTGAGTCAGGTGTTCCTCTAGGGGGAGTGGGATCCAAGGAGTCAGTCCAGGGTGTTTCTGATCCCAAGCTGTTTAGTGGTTGTGGTTTGCAGCTTGGGCATGCTATGCTTTTTTCTTGTTTGTTTGTTTGTTTATTTAGAGTCCACTAATGAGTGAGTACATCCCCTGCTTATCTTTCTGAGTTTGTGATACCTCGCTCAGGAGGATATTCTCCAAGTCCATTGGATGGCACTTCTTAGCCTGCGTTTCTGTTCTATCAGGGATTTCAGAAGACTTTCACATATATCACTTAATTAAGTGCTTAACAGAACCAGCCGCACTATTTTCTTCTGATGAAATTAAGGTTCAGAAATTAAAAAGTTTTCCTTAAGTTTATTCCATTACAAAGTAGAACATTCAACATTAGAATCCAGTCTTGACTATTATTCCATACATTTCCTTCCATGTGTTCTTATTTAGTCAATATATTTATTATGTAAGATATGCTAAACATGGAGAAAGCCTAACTAACGACATGCCATATAGCTTTACTTAAAGTACTACAATTTGTTATTTGTTAATTCCCACACTAAAGAAAGAAAAGATTATGTCCTGTTTAGCTTCAAAAAACATTTTTGGGTTTCTATGGCTAAGGACAGTTAGCCATATTAGTTAGTGCCTAACCTCAGTTGGGCACTTTGCAAACAAATGGCACCAGTCACAGAAAGACGGGATCAGCTGTGAAGAAAAGCAGGAGATAGACCACTGATATCATCATCACTTCTGAAAAATGCCACCCTGCTCCCATTTGAGTCGAGGAGGTGAGCAGAACAGACTTGTTACAGTACAAGGTGACAGACCTCCGTGGACCTGAGTGCCATGCCTATTCTGTAGACCGATGTCTTTATTACATAAACCATAGCAGTGCTGGCTAGTTTTATGTCAGATTGAGAAAATGCTTCCATAAATATGGGCCTTTGGGCAAATCTGTGGTGCATTTTCTTAGTAAGTGATTGATGAGGGAGGGCAGAGGTAAGTGGTTCTCTGTGAGTTCGAGGCCAGCCTGGTCTACAGTGAGTTTTAAGGCTACATAGAGAAACTTTGTCTCAAAAAAAAAAAAAAAAAAAAAAAAAAAGAAAGAAAAATCCTTTTATGTATCCAGCTGCTGCAGATGCAGATGGCAGTTAACGTTCGACATCTAGTTCTGTATACCCTCATCTGCATTTAGAAGCATGATTTCTGTTATATGACTGATAAACATTTTCTGTTTTCACGATGAAAACTACAAAGTGTGTTGGGAAGATCATTACTGTTTTATATGAATGACAGAGAGGTGAATACAAATTCACTATGATACTACAAATGTTCACCAAATTCTGCCATAAATAGAAACGTGGCCTGGATGTGGGGAAGAAGATCAGAATCATCACTATATCAGACTCACATTCTTACACTGAAATCACAGGCATTGCAGCAGGACAGTCATATTGCTCTTGGTGCAGAAGGAGCTTCATTTTGTTGGCGTGAAGCTGGTGTAAGTAACCAGGATTCCAACCGAAGTTGGTCTGACCTCACTGTACTATACTACCCAGCTATAGCAACACTTACTTAGAACACATCTGTGTTTTAGAATGTCAGCTTCAGATTTCATCTAATAGAATTTAGTTACCATGTCAAACTGTTATATTTGTGCATTGGATAAAAGCCTTCTTTTAGGTACTGTGTGACCTTGCACACATCACTTTTTAAAATCATTTTCCTCATTTATAAATACAAGAGATGAAACAAGATAAATACTGTAAGTGGTTTGAAATGGCAAGTACATGACACAGCACTGCACAAATGTTAGCCATCACCACCACTCTTACTATAAGAGCCCCTTTCTAATGGTTCCTCTCTGAAGCCACAAGTTGGGTCTCCTGTACTACAGGAAATACAAAAGATGCTCCGAGAAAGTCCTTGTGCCAAACAAGATATACAAAGACTGTATTTCCACTATTATTTTCCCCATGACACCCTCAGGCCTATACCTTGCAAAGCCATCCCAGTTGACTGACAGGAGAGTCTTGGAGGATGTATGGCATGGGAAGCTGGCTGTGAAAGGATGGTGTTGTGCAGGGTGAAACAGTATAGGGCTTTCAGAGTAAATATTTGCAATTTGAGCACATAGCTCTCTGACATATACTTTGACAGCCCTCACATTCCCTTAGGGTATTGAAGGCATAAGCAGTAATCATGGGTGCATTCCCAAGTGTCCCCAGGGTTACAGCACAGCTTAGATCACTCTTATCTGATACAGTATCAGAGGCCAGGCAGTGTTACTGTTCCATTAGGTATATCTCCATAATAAGAGCAACTGATATTTACTGAAGTCTAACTTTATAGCACGAATATGTACTGGGTTTTCATAAATATGTAACTCAAATAAATTTTGCAAGGCTGGTATTTGTGTATGTTTTCACTAATGTGAAGCACACACCAAACCTCTATGTTAAGTAGCTTGCTATTCAATGCCAGAATTAAAACTGAAATAGAGATTTTCTCAAATAGGCCTAACCCTCTTTCCACAGCCACATGAGACCAGAATGAATGCTAGGAAATTAGAGGACAGCCTGTATGAAACTGGCTACCACTCATACAGATGATGGAAGGCAGAGGTCAAGGTTCATATGGCAGGTCGTTCATTTACAGAAAATACTAAATTAAAGGCCAGATCTAGAGTAATCTCTAAAAAATTAATCATTATCTAAACAATATTAGAAGATTATTTTTAAAAGGGCAGAAAAACAACATCAAATGCCAACCATGATTAGTAATGACAAAATACTTTCTGCTAATAAGGATAGGTGGTATGTATACCTTTCAAACATAAATTATTTCTTTGTTTTTTAAACAATCCCATTTCACTTCTTTCACTTAAAGTAGCAATAATGCTAAACATTTTGAGTAAGTTTCAAAAATATACTAAGCATTTAAACTGTTCCTCCTATTGCATGGAGCTCTGACATATGTTGATGGATGTAAAGTAAATAAAGTTTGGCTTCAGTAAGTGAAGATGCTGACATGTAAGTTCAGTCCGATAAGAGGAGCAGATAATTAAGATATGGGCATGGGAAAGGACTGCCTGGAGATAAGGCTGAAAAGGAGAATAAATATTACCTAGGGAAGCTGGACCTGCTTATGTGTGCAGGAGTTACAATGGTTCCCAACAGAGAGCCCTAAAATAGATGCTTTCAAATGCAGACTAAAGGGAGTAAAACTAAGAGAAAGGTTTCCCAGTTGGGGAGGCTGGAATACTGTTCAGGTCAAACATTTATTAAACATTAACACTGTGCCAGATCAGAGAGACAAAAGCAAGTCCAACAAGGTCTTGGTTTTCTTTCTGGAGCTCAGACTTGGAGGTGCAAGATGCAAATAGGTAATCAGTAGTGATGCTGAGGGCTAGAAACTGAGTCAGAATGGTGGTTACAGAGATGAGCGTGAGGGCAGTTTCCACTCATATTCCAGGAATAGAGAAGTAGGTAACTGATCTAACAAGCCTATGGGTAAAACCGGGCTCAAGAATGCTGCCCAGGTTTCTAGCTTGAACTTGAGGCTATGAAATACAAGAGCAAGGAGTTCACTCTACCACTTCTTCTACAGATGTTATAATGAGATTAATAAGTTCTCTGCATGACAAATGTCATACACTACCATCACCATCTACTATGTATTAATTTGGGGAAAACAACCAAGGTGGACGGCTAGAATCTTATAATACAGGTAAACATTGTCATAAGGAATCAGCCCAGTCACAAAATCATCCTAAAAGTGTGATTTACTGAACTATAATAGATCATGAAATAGATGATTTCTTATTTAAAACGGCATTAAAATAAACAGTAACATATAGCAGTTAAGTATTTGAGATGCTGAATTTCTTTGCTATCTGGGGTCTATGCATGCATGCATGGTTACCTGTGTGGGAGCACCTGTGTACCTGAATGGGAAGCTAGGAAGACATGAGGAATCTCCTTTTTTCACACTCTACCTTATATGCCTCGGACTCTCCCAGAACCTGAACTTCACTGTTTCTGCTGGATAGGCTGGTCAAAGAGCATCTGAGACCCACCTGTTCCACCCCACAAAGCCAGTGTTACATTTGAATTATGTGGGTACATAGCAAGTGCTCTTAATCACTAAGCTATCTATCCAAACCCTAATTGTTTTCAATGTTAGGAAACAATATGACATACTAGCTTCTGTTGAAATGATTGGCAAATAGGGATGTCCAAGTCTTGGCCTCTCCCTATCATTTAATTTCCTCTCCACAAAAGCCTCAGCAGACACCCATAGCTCTCAGCTCAGTTCTAGGTCCTTAGCAACAGCATCCAGAGTTTGTCACAAGTAACTGATACACTGGAGAATTAGCAAGGAGGATAGTTAGACACTTGATGCCATTTCTGTCTTTATCAACAAAATTGCCTTTTTGGTTGTTCTTAATTTGCAAGACAGTTCTGCTGAGAGCCAGCCAATGCAGGGACCGTGGGAGGAAAGGACCAAAAGAACACAGGCCACACAGGAGTCTTGACAAGGGAGCTGTGTATGTCTGCACTCTACCTTCCAGCAGAGATTTTAGAGAACGGCAAAGATTTCTATTAAATGACTCCTCAGGCCTTTCTGTCTCAGGATATTAAACACACAGATTGACATTTTAATTAGAACTAGAGTGAAACCTTGAAAAGAGGCAGTGTTCCAGGAATTAAAAAGGTGTGTGATTTTACAGAGAAAGACATGCTTGATAACTTAAGTGCCTGCCTAAGAAGAAGTATATTCCTAATGTAATTATTCCCACCTAAAATATATGTCCCATTTTTTCAGGGTTTAAAAAGAATTCTGATAAAGTCATTGAATGGTACACTCACTATTAAAGGGGAATTTTAAATGACAAATTTACTTACTAAAAGTGACATAAAAACCAACCATTAAGCTCTCCTGGTCACTGTGCTACAAATCAATGTTAATATTGGGCAGGTCTGAAGCAGGGAAAGGGCCACTGGTACTCAATACTTTCGTTGAAAATAAGGTGGAGTCTAAAATTAAGCTTTCATTAATCACCTAATTCAGTCTTACTATATTTCAACCGTGGTCCTAGATTAGAAAGTTCCTCATAGTTGGTGAAATATTAGGTAAAAGAAACTTGGACGTTATTGGGGGAATATTCATGATGAGTATTTTTTTAAGATAGAAAAATAGTGTTTATGTAAAATTTACATAGGAAACTGACTGCAGTATGCAATATCTGATCTATGGAATATGTGTGTAGTCACTAAAAATAAAACAAATGTTCTGATATGGAATATCTTTAATAAACAAGAAGTTGTAGATACTTTAGTTTACTAGAATTAATCTTTTTATTATAAGATGAACTATATCATGTATGTCGGTTGTTCTTTTTTACTCTGCTTCTTTCAGGGGCCTGCTGCACAGTTCCGAACTAAATCATGTGGAATCTTATTATCACTTATGAATGCCCAGCATTCGCTTGGCTTATTCCTAACTAGCTTTTCTTAAGTTATCACATCTACTTTCGCCTCCGGGCTTTTCTCTTTCTCTCTTCTGTATACCTTCCTTTACTTCTTACTCCGTGGCTTATGGTGTGGCTGGCCCTCCCCTTTCCTTGCTCCTTGATCTCCTCCCATTGATTCTCTCTGCCTATCCTTTTTCAGCCCAGCTAGCAGCTGTTCAACTCTTTATTGAACCAATCAAGTATTTTAGACCGGCAAAGTATCACAGCTTCAGAGTTAAACAAATGCAACATAAAAGAATAAAACATATCTTTGCATCATTAAATCAAATGTTCCACAGCATAAACAAATGTGACACATCTTAAAATAATATCCCACAACAATGTATATTATAAAGAAACATGTCAGAAAAAATATGCACTAAGGTTTATAAAAGCGCCTGTGTAGTGGAGGGGCCTTACTATGTTTTTTCTTTTTTTCAAATCTGAATGATGTCTCTGAATGAACTGTTTGAAATACTTTTAATGAATTGTTAGGTCACTCATAACTTTTAAATGTTTTATACTTTGGAGGTATTTGCACATTTTAAAATAAATTAATCCATGAGAAAAAGTTATCAGCACTTCCAACTTTACATATTAAAGTGGCAGCCCTCTGGAACTTTGATAATCTGGAAAAATATGATTGTTATATTAGAGTGAGGTATATGGCTAACCCAATGATAGGTTGCTTATTCAATGGGAATATCACTCCAAGAACCAAAACCAACCTCCAAATCATATCCATTAATGAAAGAGAACTTGGTGTGCTAAATTATACACTCAAAGAAAATGGGGTCTGGTGGGGAATGAAGGGAGACCAAAAATAAAAGGTAGTATATGTGTGGCTTTTAAAGTCCTATTTTTGATCTCAACAGTGGAAGTGAAGAAACATAACATCAAAGTCAGGTAGATACAAAGTAGCTGTGATGATCTTCAAAACCCTCTTTTAAATATTCAGTGAAGCCTGGAGTGCATTTAATTCTCTTTTTCTGAGAATTTAGGACTTAAGATCTCACAGGATCACATTCAACTCTGGAGAGCCTAAGGGCCAACCAAAGGATACCTGAGATGCACACACCCTTTCCCTTTGGAGAGTACTCCAACCAGCGGTGAGCACTCTCCAACTTGGAAACAATAAACAAAACACCTTTCCAAAACCAAACTCAGCAAACTGAACAGATTGACTGGTGCTGGCTAGGAAATAGCTGTTAATCCCAGCATTACAATCACACATGTGCGACCCAGACCTGACACACACCCACTCGGTGGCAAGTAGAAAGCACGGAATTCCAACCAGGAAGATAGCAAAAGGACCTTTCCCAGAGGCGGGAAGGCAGGTCTTCCCATTTTCTCCTCCCACCAAAGACAGTCTCAGGCAGGCAACCGCCGTCCACCTCACCCCATCTCTTTGGGTCCCTTCCGTGGCTCTATGCCTGGCACCTAGTTGGTCTCAGAGCTAACTAACTCTTAAGGTTCGAGCTGGGGCCATATGCACCCCGGGCACGGAAAAAATGAAGACAAATCATCCGCACTCAAGGGACAGCGCACTCACCTTCATGATCCACGTACCCGGGTCCACCGCGAACCCCTGCAGCGTCCTCACGCTGGTCCTCACCGAGCCCCTGTGCCATAGTAGCAGCCATTACCGGGCTTAGTAGAAAGGGGCGGGCTGTAGGCGGAGACACCAATAGAGACGCGCCTTGGGTGATTTCCTACACGCCTATGCAGTGCCGTCACATTATAGACCAATAAGAAACGGCAAACCTAACTAGTTGCCCCGCCCCTTAACTGCTGGAGACTCGCCCCCTTCCGGCGCCGGGAGACCAAGAACTACAACTCCCGGCATGCCGGGTTGGCTGTGGGGAGGCAGTGCTGGATGAGCCGCTGACGGGCGGGGGTGCGCCCGCGAGTGCCCCGGCGTGTTCGCTTAGTTCAGTGAATCAGAACAATGACTGCGCCGCCGGGTCCCCGGGAGCGCGTCGCAGGGCTGTGAGCAGCCGCGGCCGGCAGAGCGGCGGGCCGCGCAGCCTCGGCGGTGTAGTGTCAGTGCTCGCTCGGGAGCCCCGGGCGCAGCCCCTGCCCATAGCCGCAACCCGCGCGATCAGCCGCGCTCCAGCGCTGCAGCTTCTCTTCGGGAGCCGTGCATTGTTGTGAACCACTGGAGGGGCGCGGGGATTGCACAGCCCGGAGCCCCTCAGCGCCCTTTATAGCCATGTGGATACCTACGGAGCACGAGAAATACGGCGTGGGTGAGTGCTCGCGGGCGAACTTTTACCACGCTCCTGTCCTTGTCCCCACGCAGCTTGCTCCGCGCCAGGCTACAAATGCCCGGTCTTGGCATAGCCCAGCGGGTCCCGGGCTCGGCGGCACCAGCCTCTGGCCGAGGGGCGCTCATTGGAGTCTCGCTCCTCACCGCGCACTCAGAGCGCCTCGAACTCGGTCCCGGAACGTTGGGACAGCAGCCCCGGGCTCCGCTGGCGGAGTTTAGAGCGGCCGCAGGGTGTGTTGCGTGTCAAGTTGGACAGGGAGGCCAACAGGGTTTCTCTCCGTCCAACCGATGCTGGCCCACAGCGGCAGAGGCGGCAGTGGGCTGCAAGAATTTCCTGGGGTGCTGAGGGAGATCACGATCCCGCAGCGAGATCACTCCCAAACAGTGGGGAGGCGCGAAGTCCCCGTAGCTGGGGTTGGCATTCCCTGAGTGCACTGGCAGCCCCTGTGACAGACAGAGTCCGGGACGCAGCCTCCTTTCCCCCCTTGCCTCCCTTGTGTCTGGGGTGTGTGTTGCGGGCGGGGGTTGGTAAATTTCAACATCTGTGCTGCTGCGCTCTTTGGTCCTTGGAGGGAAACCGAGATTTCGGCAGCGTTTTACTTCTGGACACCCTCTCGACCAGGGGATAATCGCAGTGGGCGTCGTGGAGGCCGGCTGGAAAGTGACAGGGGAGAGGAGGGTCAGAAAGCTTGGCTCTTGGATACTGGGAGGCAGCTTTCAGGAGGGGACTAGCCTGGCACTGATTTGGGAGAAAAAGGAACCGGATAGCGTTCACTGTTGTGTGCAAAGGTGAACAACAAAGGACATTAATGTTGACTGATGAATACAGGAGGCCCCCTTTCCTTCCCTCCTCCCTTTTCGGAAGGATTACAGTTCCCGTTTTTTGTTGTTTGATTTCAGCTTTGCCGCCCCCCGCCACCCCTCCCCCGTCACTCCTTTTAGGGTTGAGACTATTAAGAATCAAGGCTCACTGACAAGCCTGAAGCGGCCAAATGCAATTATAACCTCCCAGAAGGTCTAAGAGAAAGAAAGCATTACGGATTTTACTGACAATCTTCATTTCCTTTAATGCCCCGTCCTGCCAATTTGCGTTCTTTTATTTTTATTGTGGACGAACCTAGTGATTTAGATGATACAGATATGTGTTTATGATCCGAATTCATTCTCCTGTAATTTAAAAAATTTGGAAAACCTTTCAAGGGAGTGCTAATCACAGGAGACACCCCCACCACCACTTCGCCTAGGGATAGAACTCATCCACCGAATGGACTCTGATTAAACAAAGTAATATTTCACATGAGCTTCGGTTCTGGGCTGTGACTGGTTAACGCAGTAGTTCTTCGTGTACCCACCTTTGAGAAGGGTTTCCAGCATCTAACTGTAAGGTGAGCCCTTGCCAAAGGACGCTCCAGAGAGGTGGAGATAGTGGTTGTTTTCTCTCCTTCCCTCCTCCTTTAGGGGGGATCAGATAACGTTTGCAAGGGAGAAGGCATTTTCTTGTCTGTCTGAGCTAATGAGAAACCAGAGGGCATTGCCTCTCAACGGGTCTTGACACCTGGTGCAGGCATCTCAGACCCATCCAGGCAACGCTGTCCTGCTTGGAGCCCATCCCAGAGGTTGTTTTCTTGCAAGTGTTAAATTATACAGATTATGGATGACATTTATTTTTCTAGATTTCCTTATGTGCCAGGTCACAGCTGGGGTGCCGATATCGATTAGTTTTTCTCTTGCCTTTCTTTACAAGCTGTGGGCAGAGGCTTAAAAACCACTCTGGGATTTCCTGGAATGGCAACCGGATATGATCAGTCAAGTGTTTGGGGCTTTCTGCAGAGGCATTGACTTGGGAAGCAGAGAAGGGGAAGGAGGTAACCCATGTGCATGTTTGGGAAAGGGAGATGGTAAGAGGATTAGAGGTGAGAGCACAGAGGTAGTTTCTGCCCCAGATCATTGCTAAGGTTCTCATTTGTGCTCAAGACTGTTAATCATCTTTTATTATTAAGTTTTGAGCATTTGGCTTGTGGAATACTTAGTTGTTTTTGAGAACCCATCTGTTAGGCGGGTGTGTGTTGAAAATTTTGCTAGGATACTTACGTGTGGATTTCTATTTCTCACCATGATGAACAGTATTGGGAGCTGCTTAAATTGCAAAGTCCTTAAACATTTTAAAATCTGAGTTATGGTTGTTTTTATTATAGAGAATACATATTGTATTTGGCTCATAGCAAGTATAGAAGTAAGTCAGTTTCCTTATTCCTAAACCCAAAGTTTCAGTGTATAGTGTATATTTTTTGCACTGATGCTTCTTATATATGGTCATTTAGATAAATGTGCTTATAACTTATGATTATATATGAAGATATAATGGATAAAGTACTGGCATTTTGTACATGTAAGATGTTTTAAGGTAGACATTCAAGTCTGGCACATAGGAATTATTTTAATATTGAATTGATGAGTAAGCATAAAACAATCTACACTTACTCTCTGATTCTCTGAAAGTATACTAGTGAGACTTTAGTCCTCAGGGATAAAGAAGCTTGCCTTAGAAAGAAAAAAAAATTCTATTAGTAGCTGAGTTTGGTAGTACAGACCTGCTTATAACCTTTGCTACTGAGGAGACTCAGGAAAGAAACACTCAAGTTTAAGGCTTGCCTGGGCTACAGAACAAACTATAGGCTAGCACGATCAAATTAGCAAGTCCTACTATAAATATATACATGGGTGCATGCATGCATGCTTACGTGACTGGAAATAAGCTGAATGGAAGCACTTCCTAGCAAGCACGAGCCTATAGATTCAGTTCCCAATATTGCCAAGAGAAAAAAGGTCAAGGTTGAGGATGAGGCTCAGTGGGCCAGCATGAGAACTAGGGTATGACGATGGGCACATTTGTTTTAGGTGAAACCAATTAGCTCCTGCTCTCATCTACACACTGCTGTCCACTGTGTTACTGGAGGTACCTACTATAACCCTTTTGAGTCCTGGTCTCTGGGGTAAGTGCTACCGCAGGCCTTTACCAGTGCTACTTCTGCAAAGTTCTTCCAACCAAATGTATCCTTTGTTACAAACACCATCAAGGGGTAGCAAGTACTTGCTAGAGAGATGCTTTTGTTGTGATGTATCCCACATGGTTTTACACTAGAATGAGAAGTTAGCAAACGCCTCCTGGAAGGCTGCCAGAATCCAGGTGATTGCTGCTCTCTTTCTCAGTCTGTTTGATTCTGTTTCTCTGGGACAAGCTCCATGGGTAGTGACTCAAGTATTATTGATCGCCCACTTATAAATGCCCTCCAGACTCTCTGTGTCTCTTGCAAGTCCTCTTCTGTTCTCATACGTCATACAGTGGTGGGCATTGCTTAAAAGGAAAGTTAAAGCCACTGGTTGTGTTTACTAAATGTTCACTTTTCATGCACAGCTGTGGAGAGCCAGTGGATCTTCTGATCCTCAGGCTCTTCTCAACCTATGTAGACAGTTTGCCTTTTTGAGCCTGCTTAAGTTAGCCAGAGAATATAGGCTACCAAACAAACAAAAAACAAGAAAAGAGAAAAGAAAGCCCCAGTGAGCCTTTACAAAAACTAAAGCCCAAGCAAGTGTCTCAGAAGGTCATGAATGCCATTTTAAAAATAAAGTTTTACAGACCCAATTTCAATGATCCTCACAAATATTCTTCTTCCGCCTTTTTGTGGAAGCGCTTTTAGAACACACCAGAGTAGGAATCACATTCCTTATTAAAGTATCTTCAACTCAGAGGAAGAGGCGCCTTCTCTCTTGTTCCGGATCTTTAGCCACCTTCCCTTCTGAAGGGCTCTTTGATGGTAGCTTGTGTAGGAGTTAGGAGGGTGTAACTTTCCTCTTGTCTTTTCTCAGTTTCATTGCAGTTTTGCAAAATGTTTCATATTTGTGTTACTGTATTATGGATAGATAATACATAGAGCTAAGTAGTTTGGGATTGTTGGGCATTTTGAGCCTTGATCAGGTTCTATGCTGCAGGTAGGAAGAAAAGAATAATTAGAAGGGCCATGCTAGTGACAGAGCTGATGTTCGGATCTAGTCTCCTTTCAGCAACAACCAGTAAAAAATGGTTCTCTTCTTTTGGTCATTGTCCTATGTGATTATTCTTTCATAAGGTCCCCATGGTAACAGAGATGTCCTTTCCTTCCAGTCTTGATTCACTTTAGAAGCTATTATAGTAGCACCATAAAGATGACAGAATTTCAAGAAACAGACTTTTCCTGTTCTGAGCTGCATTCATTACCATAACACTTTCAGAACTGTTGTTGATAATGTATGTCCAGGTTTTTGCCATGTTGACTTTATGTTGTGAGCACATATATCAGAAACACATTTAACTAAAGCAATAAAAAAAGTCTGGTAGAATAGCCTATTAACACAACATTTTATATTTGAAAAAAAATGTGAAAATGTTTCATGTGAGCCTGCCCTTTGAAATATAGCAATAATTACACTTCAGAGATGAGGAAACAATATCATTTATTCTGGCTGAGAAGCTTTTAATCTTACACTATCATCCTAAGAGAAATAATAAATTTCCTGCCCTTTTGAATGCTAAGCACCCTCTAGGGCTACTTCACACACACAAGGCAAACAGCATTTGCCCATATTCCACCTTATCTAGTCTTTTTCATTAAAGCTAGTCATTAAATTGACTCATTGACTTATTAATGGCTTCTGACCAATAGTTTGAAAAGTAATACTGCAATGCTACAGGTATGAGAGTGGTCTATTAGAACTTAGACCTTTCAGTCAAGTTCTTTACATGGTGTTGGCATGGAGTTTTTAATATGTTTTTTCTTTTCCATTTTTATGTGTGTACATGTTTGTGTTTGCATGTCTTCTCTGTGTGTGGGTACACTTAATATGCTCAACTGGAAGCCCAAGACTGATGTCAGGAATATTACCCTTCTCCCACATCCAGCTCCTCCCAAATCCTCCTAACCAACTCCTCTTAAATTAATAGTCTCCTCTTCTACTGTATGTATGTGTGTATCTATGGATACAGGGATTCATAGTTAAAATGCAGTTGGGAACAATATTACTTTAGTAATATGGTAGTAATAGGCCCATATATATGGCCCATGGTCTCTCTGACCACAAATTCTTAGCAAGGCTTGCAGTGTCAGGCCTGAATTCCCTCCAATCCACAGATCCAATTAGATAACTTAGTTGCCCCAGAAATACAGATGCCAGGATTGCATCACTGAGGATGTCTTTCTAGTACTGTCCTTATGGTTCTCAGGTTTATAGCTCTCTTTGCAGCTTTCATGGCACATTCCAACACCATGAGAACTAGCTGTCAGGGAGGGGCCTTCCAGGTCAGGACCATCTTGACTTTTCCAGGTTTTCTGACTGAAGTATGTGGTGTCTATGGCAATAGGGTCTTGTTTTCTTGCTCTGGCAGGCAACCGAGATCAAAGGCAGTAATTATTTTGAGTGTCCTCGTGTGCCTTTCTGCCTTGGTGTTTCTTAATGCAGTTGACCTCAAAGTGTGGGACTCTTCACACCATTCTTGTGTTACTACTGTCTTCTCCCTGTTAGAAGATACTTAGGTCACTCATCTACTGAAGTGTACTGCCAGCGGTAGATGTGTTGATTAGTTTATGAAGTTGACACAAACCGGAGTCACCAGGGACTAGGGAACCTTAACTGAGAAAAATACTCTTATTCCATTGACGACTGAGCTCCTATGGGAGCTAGGAGCTCATATACAGGTATGTGTTGGTGAAATACATACAGAGAGTGGCATAAAAGCAAGTAAAGAGTTACTACTATGACTGGTGAGTTGTAAGTACCTGGACCAGTTGGCAGTTCTTAGCTTGGCAATGTGTGGGTGTAACAGTGCAGTGGAAGAACATTCCGGAGGCTGAGGAGAAAGATTAAAACTTTGAGGCCAGGGACTCATAGGGAGACTTTGTCTTAAAAAAAATAATTAGATCAAGAAACCAATTAATCAGCCAACCAACAAAATGTGGATGGAATCTAAGAGCTAGTTAGGTAGTGAAAGTGACAGAGCTCCTTAATTGAACAGGAGGAGTTGAAAAAAAAACTTAAGATATTGCCCTAGTGAGCTGGGGATCGTATAGCAAAGATACCAAAGATTGGGAGTTTAACAACAGAAATTTATTTCCCACTTTGCTGGAGACTGGAAGTCCAAGACCAAGATGCTCACTAACTTGGTTTTTAATCACAGGTGATCGATTGTGATGTGTCCACAGAGTCGGCCAAAGCAAGCTCTCCCTTTCTCTTTTCCTAAGGGTGACAATGCTACTGTGAAGGCTCAACCCAATGACCCTTTAGCATGTGAAGGCTTCATCTTCCAGTGCCATAACCTGCAGGAGTATCTTGTCTGTATGTTAAGTTGAAGATTTCAAACATACAGCACATATCAGTTGTCGAGCTTTCTGCTTGAGTACCCTGATGAATAAGTCTTCTGGTCAGTAATGAGACTTTCTTACATAGTCGAAGCAAGCTTGTGAGGGTTTGGCTTCTCTGTGTTTGAGATGCCTACAAAACACCCCCTCTTCTGGCCTTGTTGGACAACAAGCACACACGGTGCAGAGACATCCATGCAGGCAAAACTAAAGAAAAGTAATTTAAAATATGTATAGTTTGTACTTGCAAACTACATCACAGTGAAACTCAGAGAAGAACTGAGAAGCAAAGCAGTTGGTGGTGCTGATTTTGTGCTCACCTACTAAGCAGGCTGGTTTCAAAGTCTCAAGTGACTGGGGAACCTAGAGGAGGCCCCAGTCAATGCTTCTCAGTCCCTAGCTCTGAGACAGAATAAACATATTTGACTCAAAAGCTATCTTTTCTGTTTGTGGCATCCATTATTCTTTTTTTTACCCTGAGGTATGACCCCTTTCAAAAAGAACTGTGATAGGAAGGTGAATGTATGTGTGTGTGTGTGTGTGTGTGTGTAAATAAAAGCAGTCTGCAGAGGAACTGGGAAAGGGCGGGGGAGGGGAGAAGAGCCGGGGTTGAGGGAAAGAAAGCAGTCTGAAGAAGGTGCTACTTGGTCTGTGAAAAGTGAACTGTGATCTTCATGAGAAAAGTGATTATACGGATATCCTTGAAATGCTACAGCAAGCAAATGTACTTTAGTCCTTTATTTGTATCTAATGGTGATGGAGAAAAAAGCAGCAGAGTAGAAGATGAACTGCTCCCAAATAGTGGTATCACTCCATGACTACTTACATGTAGGGACTTTGGATGGAGCTCTGCACATCAGCCAACCTATGAACAAACACCTGAGAGCAGCATGCGGCATGCCTGTATTTTTAGCACTGCCCTTAGTTAGCATTTGGGAAGAGGTTTAAGTCTCAGGTTACATAGGCTAGTAATCACGTTTACATCCTTAAGCTTGAAGAGGGAATGCCTCTAAATCTGGAAACAGGTATCTGACACAAAGGAGTGAATTAAAACATGGCTTTTTCTCAACTGGTAAGGGAGAGAGGAAAGCATGACATTTACACAGAGCTTTTTGAAGACTTCCTATGCATGTGGATTTGTTCGCTTTGAGCATTCCAGTCTTCTTTGAATATGCAGAGAGAAAAAGTAGCAGGGAGAATGGTTGGCAAGAACCCTTCAGGGTATGAAAATTTAACTTACCTGTGTGAATTTGACACTCGTATCCCCCAAATTTGTGAAACCTTTTTTGTAAACCAAGTAGTTTGCTGTTCATTTTTGATTATCAACTGGACAATGACCTAAAAATGTCTACCAGAAACCTGGCAGAGAGATAGTGATTTGATTCCATGTCTTTATTTCTTTCAAATGAAAGAATTTTTTTTCTGTCATTGGCAACAAAAATCAGACACGTTTGGGAGCATGGGTATGCATGTATGGACAAGCACCCAAAAATAACCTGGGCAAAACAGGATTCTCCACCTGGGGAGGAGGTGTCTGTTCTTCATTTTCCTGAGACAACCAGAATTAGTGGAGAGGTTTGTGAGCTTCCTTGGCTCAGTCAGGGGTTAGCCAGGCTCATGAAGAAATAGAGAAACTTAAAACCTAAAAAAACAG
The DNA here is from genome assembly GCA_004025045.1 of Sigmodon hispidus. NCBI lineage: Eukaryota > Metazoa > Chordata > Mammalia > Rodentia > Cricetidae > Sigmodon > Sigmodon hispidus. The sequence continues at coordinate 92,554 of PVIH01001891.1, forward strand.
TTTTGTCAAGATGCAGAAGATACTGCTGACTTTTTCTGCAGAGATCTGTATGAAAAATATCATGAATAATAGAAGGAAAACTTCTACAAAATGGTACATTTAGTACTTCCTGTCAGTGATGAATAGAAAGTAATTCAGAACACTAAGTATGGATGTTCTTGCCCACACACACACACACACACACACACACACACACACACACACACACACACACCAAAGTGGTCATCGTGAGTTTAAAAAGACAAAAATAACTGGAATGGTAGTATTGTTATACCCTAATAGCTACAAATGATATAGCTTTAAAAGAACTTCCTATTTTTTAAAATAACTTCCATGAATTTTTAACATGAATTTTTTTGATAATCTGAAAACAATTATGCGTAAAGCACTATTTCATGGATGGGACTTTTTTTCAGGATAGAGATTAGAAAGTGGCTTTCCTGGCTTTACCAGGTTAACGCTTGGGATGCTGCTGCCCTGTTCCTTTCCCAGTAGCTATAGTGAAGCTTTGCTTTCAGATGGCCTTTGGGAATAAGACTTTGGGGGACAAGAGAGTGGGGAGCCCTAGACTATTTTTTGAAAAATCGCTTCAAATTATCACCTGAGATAAAAATGCTACTCACTGCTTGGAGTGTTTGCTCAGAAGTCTGAGGCTAGTGATCCCACTCTTTTTGCATTGCTCTGTAACTGTCCTGTGAGACTGTGGGGCCTGGGTAATTTATGCATGAGAAGCCTTTCAACATAGAGTCAAAAACTCGGAGAGATTTCACTTACCATTTATAGGGAATAGTTACTTAGACTTGAGTATTGTGGACTCAATATGTTTCCTTCAAATTCATGTGTTGAAACCCTAACTCCAATATGTCTCTATTTGGAGAAAGGAAATAATCTAGTTTAAATGAAGTCTTTGGCATGGAGTTTGAGACTCAGGAGAGCTCTTTGGGTCTCTGCATCCTCAGGAAAAGTCACTAGAGCACACAGCAGGGAGGTGGCATTGTACAAACCAGAGAGTGCTCTCTGCAGGATCCAGCCTTGCTGGGTCCTGCCTGTGGTTCTCTTCCTCTAGAACCAGAAGCATGAGGACCACCAAACCTGTGCTTTTCTGTTACAGCAGCTCAAGCTAGGACAGAAAGTCAGACAATTTTAGACATCACAGAACAGAGACAAAGCAGAAACAGCATTCTTAGCCTCAGTGTAGTCTATGCAGATTTCTCAGGGTCTGAGACCCCATTCCCCACTCTACCCTAGGAGCTGACTTACTGGAAGCAGGCTCTTTGAAGATGTTCAACCCCTGATATAATGTTAGCTTTATATTCATTTGCAGTTTTGCAAAATTGGCTACAATATTGAGTTAAATCACTCAAGGCCCAAGGGAAGACAGTCTTCAAATGTTTCACTTCTTATGCGACAAACGAGACAACAGGTTTAACCATCTAAGTTGCCAGTAAGACAGGTAGATGAAGTTTCACAATAAAGAACTTGGGTTGGAGACATCTTCTCCGGTGCACTTTGTGTTGTAAAACTTGGCTAGAATGCAGCACTCTGAAAAGAGCAATTTTGGGGGATTTCCTTTTTTCCATTTTGTTATCCATAAATGTGTGTTCCTGAGTGGAGTTAATATAACCTTCTATCGGTTGACTTGTTGAATTCTTTTACCTTTGTGACAGGTATGAAGGTGAATTTTATGACATATAGAAAACTTGAGTTATTATTGATGTCGTATACCTACTGTTACTAAAGCAGGCACTGCTTGGTGGGGATCCTCAGAGACAAAGCACTGAATTCCTGGGCAAATGAAGATGAAGGTCCTAGAACAGTTTAATTTATGCATCCTGTCTTCTAAGTGGCTATTACTTGCATTTATTTTTCAGTATTCAGTATTACATGAACACAGAGAAGCCAGCACAAATATCAAGGCAGAGCCTTTATACTTTAATATGAAACTCAGGACTTGGGATGGTGATGCTATTCACGTTTGTTCCTGAGGAAACAGCTCTGTGGAGGGAGTGTCTCATATCCTGAAGAACTCTGAACTTGTGCAAGAGAATGGGAGCTCTCCTTTGAAAATACTGTAGGCATGAGTCAACAGCTGCTGTAATTGTCCAGTGTAAACACCTGAGTGGAATGGTGCTTTAAATAGCTGGAAGTCTTTTTCCTCTTCCTTCAGGGTGACTTCCACCCCTCTCCCCATTCCTGTCACCTGACTCATCTCGAAAACAATGGTTTGTCTCGTGTGTGTGTGTGTGTGTGTGTGTGTGTGTGTGTGTGTGTGTGTGTGTGTGTGTTTTCTTCTTAACTCTCTGTAGAGGAAGAAAACAGGACTTTATATTGGTTCTTCTTCAAGAGATTTTTGTGCTGCAAACAAGACTTCTAATATATGTTTAAATTACAGAAAACTGAGTATGGGCAGGCAGAGGGGGAAAAGAACTGAAGATGAAAATTTAAAGCAGCCAGGCCTGTTGGTTGGTATCATGCAAGCATTCAAGCCCTGCAGCAAGTCGCTTGCTCAGGAGGAATGTAGCTGGGCTGGGATTTAGAAAAGCAGTTGAGCCCCAAATCAGAACCTTCTCATGCTCACAAGACCCAGGGCTAGAATCTGGAGACACAGCCCTAAGGCTTTGGCTTCTGTGCACAATGGTGAAGAAGCTGTTAACTATATTTCACTTTTTATATGAGACACTGGCAATGGTAATGGCAGTTTGTGAAGTGAGTCTCCACCTTGTCCTTTGCTCTGTCATTGGACTTTGATAGTCTAGGTCACCTTGTTCTGTGTAGTGTCATGTGCAAAGTTGGTACTGGAGGAGCCTCAGGATCAGCAAGTGGAGGTTTGCACAAGGGTGGTGAGGGGTGGGGGGCAGGGGTCACACAGGTACCTAGTGACTTGAGGAAATCAAAGCATGTGTGAAGAGGTCAGGCCGGACCCTGAAATAAGGACCAAGCCTTGCGGGAGTCTGGGTTACTGTAAAGAGCAGAGGAAGAAAGGAAGGAGGGTCAGGTGACTGGATGAAGCTCAGTCCCTGAGGTCTGAGGCTTGTGCTTCTGCATAGGCTGCCCTCATTCCCCTCAGCCCTGAGGCTGCTCATGCTGCTCTGTGCCCACCCAAGGAGCCTCCTCCTGTGTGGCCAAGGAGCTGGTATGCTAGAGAGACACCTCATTTAGCTAAATTACTGCTGTAGCCTCTTACCTCGTCTCCTTCCTACTTGTATATCTGTCTAGTACCTGCTTTCCGTGAAAGTCACCTGAGCTTTTTAAAAAGCAGATTTCTTGAATAGTGTTACTGTAGTGGGGACTTTAGTATTTCCTTCCCAGTTAGGATTTAGAGTCCAAAGTCTTTCTTGAGTATGGGTCTCTTCTTAAATTGGTCCTGTCCTGTCCACTGTTGGCACCTCTTCCTCCTGTCCCCAGTCCCTCTTAGCGACTCAGTATCTTCTCCTCAGAGGTACAGTCCTGACCTCTGCATTTACTAGAATTCTGCTTAGGTACCTCTTTTCCAAGACTTTACCTGGCAAACAGAACTGCAGACTCTCTTAAGACATTTCCTGTCTGACCTCTCCCCTCTGCTCCACATCTGTGTCCTGCAGCTGTTTCTGCCAGGCCTTTGTTTTTTTGACTTTCAACAGTTCACTTTTGCCATAGTCTACTGAAGCCCCAAGTCTATAGATGGTGGGCTGTTGTTTGGCTCTGATCTCTTTAGGGTAAGCACAGAACTAACCATGACATGTATACTGCATGTTGACTGGATGAATAAATTTGTCCTTCGGATGAAGATAGAGAGGCTTTAAGCTCAGTGTGCGGTGGTTATTTGTTGTGACTCTTTCCTAGCTCACTGAGAGTGTACAAACCATACTTTGAGCAGATGAGTACTGGCTGTTCTGGGTGGCATGTCCCTATACCCTAAAGTGTTGGTTGATCCTGAGGAAGACAGGTGCTTGTCAGAGAGATGCATAAAATCCAACACACCAGTCTCTTCCTTATGTGTCTGTGGGAAATTACCACACACAAGAAATCCAGGTAGAGAATAAAGACAAGGTTACCAGGAACATGTTGTTAACCACAGAGCTCCAGAGACAGGACCAGATTATAGATTCATTTATTGTTGTACCTTCTATTCTGAGCATAATCTTTGTTGGGCAAGTTGTCATTTTTTGGTTAATGAATAATAAAAGTGTAAAAGGGTTTGATTTGAGTCTACATATACAGGCCTAAGTTTTTAGTAGAATATTTGCAAGAAAGTTTTGACAAATATCCTTTGAATGCTGGGCTCCATTTAAATGCTATAGGATGCTCTCTCACATTGGATTGTTACATGCTCTGGCCATCATGTAATTGTAACTCACACACAATCACCTGCAGATACTAAATCTCTTACACTTTCTATGCTTCCTTCAAGATGAAGTATTTTCCTAAGCTTTGGCTTAGGAGTGCCCCAGAGTTACTGTGTTTATTAAAACAGAAACAGAAAACTCTTACCAAATATGATGATACTGGCTAGTCATTATGAGTATTTCACTCTACTAAATGACCAAAACAAAATACAGAAATAAATAGTGTGCTAAAACAAACAAGCAAAATAAACTAAAACAACAATTAAACTATCTCAATTATTTATAGCTTCTGGATTTTAAACTTTCTTCTTAGGACAGCTGTATTCACTGGAACATTTATTCCCACATGGCCTGTCACACAATAAGGATGGCATCGCAGGCTGTGCTTGGCACATGATGGCTGAATCTGAGGACAGACTGGGCAGCAGGGACACCTTTTAGGTATATTGGGTAGTATGACATTGGCCTGCAGGAATGCAGTCACTATTATCAGTGAACATCAAGTCAGTGTCAAAGTGTGACTATTCTAGAAATAAATGGCATTTGTAGGTTTGATATTTTAAGAGTATATGCAAGAGTTTATTCAAACAACAACAAAAAGTTTCCTGTGAAAATCAAAGTTTGAAAACCACTGACTTTGTCAGAATACTTTGCAACACTACTGGAGTGTTATAGATAACAATCTTAATTTCTTTCCTGATAAGCTTTGAAATAACCATGTTTTTCCTGCTGAACTGATCTGAGGAGGTACTAGAGAAATCTTTTGGCCTGGGGTGTGTGCATTGTCATGGAATTTCGGTAGTTCAGAACACATGATGTGTGATGTATTGGCACCATGATGGCCTTCATGTGGGCCTCTCCTTTTATGCGGTTCCCATTTGTAGAGGTTACTGGGAGTTTATCCCAAGAAGGAAGAGCCTGGGGTTCTAATTTTTTTTTTCATAATAATGGTGTAAACTCAGGTAAAGTATTTATCTTCTTAGGGCCTCAGCCAGAAAATGAGAGAGTTGTGTGAGCTGATTTCTGTGCTCTCCTTAGCGGACAAGCTGTCAGTGGAATGTCTGGACTAGTCTATATCCAAAGGGTTTTGTGTCTGGAGATAGGAGACACAGTGGGCAAGCTAGTGATATCCTTTGGCTTGTGCCAGTCTCTCTAACCTGACATTTGCCATAATTGCCATGATGCTGCTGCCTTGACCTCTGAGGCAACCCTAGAGAGATTGGGCCAGAGATTTTAGGATTTTAGGATGTGCATTATATGGACTCCATTTTTTCTCTACCAATTCTTTCTCTCTCTTAACAAGACATTGCCAGTGTAGGCGACTTAGTCAAGTGATAAACTGAGATTCTGTTTTTGAGATACGTTTGAAGAAAATAATGGTTAATGGGGTCTGTTTAGAAATAATTTAGTTTTTTTTTTTCTGAAAGATTTTTTTATTATTGGAGAAGAGCCCAGGAATGAAATATATTAGTTAACTGTCAAGAAACAAAGACTCATTGTAGATCTCATTCCGCATCCAAATTATAGTACTCACCAGCCTCACTACACAAGGTTGGTCAGATTTCACTGCCTGGTTGCATTTACTCCTCTAATTGTAAAAATTAGGACTATTAATCATTGTGACACAAAGCAAAATGTCATCATGGCATGACATTCTTATTTTCCACCTGAGAAGTGGTAGCTTCCAAGAGGAAAATCACTGCTGTGTTGCCTGTCACCTCTCCTGAGCCCTTTCCTTCCTGGCTACGGGTCTCTGGAGTAGATCAGACACAGGCTTGCAAAGCCAGGGAGCTGGGAGGAGGCAGAAGCATGGGAGAAAAGCATTCCTTCATTGTCATTCCACAGCCATGAAAACGGAAACATGGGGAGGGCAGAACTGAGGAAATGTAGCTACTACATAAAGACATTGGAATGATCTGTATATAGGCAATTGATAAAGTCTTTTTGGTTATGGGGGGCTTCCGAATGATGGAACCCTGAATTTCCAAGCCTTCCCCACAAAGAAAACGAAAAAAATGTTTAATGCAATTTACCAGGATTTTCTTATGAGGGTTATAGTTTTTTAATGATAAAAACAATCATGGTTGGCACACAGGAATTTCTTTGGTATTAAGTTTTGTGACTTCTTACTGTTTTGGCATACTTAGGGCTGTTTCACATTTTAATGAGAATTAAAAGAAAAATATAACTGAAAAATGCTAACCTATTATCATGCTTAGCTTTTGAAAATCATTTTTTCTCCAGATGTATTATTAAGCACTGTTTTAAAAAGGAGAAGCAAAAATAAGTATATGTACAGCAATTCTTAGGGAGTCTCCTCTTTTTTCCCTCTAATATCTTTTTTTTCTGACAGTCATGGAATATTTGCTGAGTGTCTTTAGTTTAGTAAATAAGAAATACTCTTCTAATATGCCACTGAAATGTTGCCATCCTCCAACCTAGAATTCTCTTAGTATTCTAAACAGAAGCTGGTGTGCAGGCATGCATGTCTGTGTGTGCTTTCCCCCACTCCCTGTGTAGTATTTCCAAGAAAGAAAACTACTGTGGCATGTCTAGTGACTATTGGTTGAAATACTATCCTTTTTTTTAGGTGTCTCCTTAAGCATAATGGGAAGACTTCAAACTGTATTTTGTATATTTTGTAATGATATGAAGTACAATTGGCAGTGACTTGTTTTCTAATAGTAGTGAGCATTTACTGAGTTTATGCTGAATGTTATACCAAGAATGCTTCTCATCTTTTCTTTCAATGCCCATGATAACAACATAGTGTGTGTACTTATTCCCACTCTCATTTACTGAGGAGAAACTGAGGCACAGAAATTTTGCCTAATCTCTCCAAGATCACTAGTATAATGAGAGGTATAGTGGTGATTGTGGTCCCATCCTAAGACCAGTGCCTTGGCATCTTCTGGTCACATTTTTATTATTTCTTTGGTTTTCTGGTGGTTTTGCAGGAGTTGGGAGTGTCCAGTAATATAAAATGAAATGATTGACAGAATTCATGTTTCATGTTCCAGCAGCATTACCTCTTCTGAGATTGTCTAACTGCATTGGGATACAGCAATGTCAGCTTGCTACTCTGGCTAGGAAGCCCGTGCTTCTGAAATCTCTGGGCTTGGTTAAACTATTGAGAACCTAATGGTGTCCCGGCCTGGCACCATAGCAGGGCTCATTAGAAGGGAGTGCGGGCTGAGACACAGAGAGCAGAATGTGCTACCAAGAGACTGGGCCTTGAGCCACCTGTCTTCAATGTGTAGAGCTGAGAGGTCTCTGCGCTACAGCCAGGGATGGCAGATGCCTTTCCATCTTAAATAGCCCATTATTTGTCGGGTGATCTGCAAAGGACTGGATTCCTGTTAGGATTTCCTGTTAGGAAAGGTAGTTTCGGACTGCATTTTAATGTGGGTGGGAGCTGACTGAAAATAGAGCCCAGAGAAGGGCCATGTTCTTTAGGGGTGGGTCTGCCACAATACAATGGACAGCTAACAGTTGGAGTCTATGGTCAGACTTAAGTCTTTTATTTCAAGTGACCTTTGTCCTAGATGGCTTACTGTTGGTGACACACATTCTGACTTCCCTTGTGAAGTTGTCAGGCCTGCTAGACAAAATATGACTTGAATGCTTACATCATCACTTTTCCTGTGTGTAGAGTGATAAAACTGTTCCTTTATGTGGGATGTTTTACAATTGGAATGCCTTCTCACTTGTCCTGTATGATCCTTGTAGCCTCTATTTTTTTGGTGATAACAGTTAAAGGACAGAAAATGAGCTGACTGCTGGAGTGCAGATAAAATGTGACAGGCCAAGACAGCCTGGCCCTGCTGTCCCTGCTGTCCTAAGCCCCATCTCAGTTTGTTAGGAGTACTGTTCTTTTCCTTTTCCTTTTTTTTTTTTTTTTTTTTTTTTTGCCTGTGTTTTATGTATGGAAAGAATTCTTTTTCATAGAATATATTCTGATTATGCTTCTGCCCCTCCTCAACTTCTAGATCCTTCCTGCCTCCCTCCACACCAAACTCCATGCCATTTATTTCCCTCTCTTTAAGAAACAGAAACTCCAAGCAATACCCCCACACTCACAAGCACCCTACCCAATTTATATCAGTGAGTGTTTATATGACCTCTTAGTAAATATTAATCCTTTATATAATCAGTTGTCAATAAATAATTATACAATATTACCCCGTAAAAACACAAAATCAAAAACCATAATATATAAGCAAAAGACCAGTAAGACAAAAAATTCCCAAACAAAGCAGTATGAGACAAAAACTGAACAAATACCACAGAATCAATTTTGTGCTGGCCATCTTCTGGCTGTGGGACATACCTTGAAATGTGGCTAATATACCCATGAGACTATTGGAGAAGACTCACTGTTCCTTTTCACCTGGGTACCAATTACAGATAGCATTTTGGTTAAGGGTGGGAGTCCAAGTCTGCCTCCCTCTCCTAGTGCTAGAACTGTGCCTGACTTGAACCTGTGCAGATCTATGCATGCCCCTACAGTCCCTGTGAGTTCCTATGTGTATCACTGTTTCCTTGGAGGCTACCCATCACTTCTGGCCCTTACAGCCTTTCTGCCGCCTCTTCCCTGAGCATTGAGGAGAGAGTTTGATGATGACATTTTATTTAGTACTTACTTTTTGTATTGGAACAAGTTGGTCTTGTGATATATCTGTGTACCCATGTATAGCCACAACAAATGGCAGATCATTCTGCCTGGCAGTTTTCACTTTCTGGTGAGAACATTTGGGAATAGCCCAAACTTCAAATGTTACAGTCCACGGCCCTCCACATTGCCAGAACGATGTGGGCCACATACTTTCTGAGAATTACTGGTTTGCAATTGACTCTACATCATTTTTTTGAGCCCGTGCCTTTTTTTTGGGGGGGGGGAAGGGAGAAGCATAGGGGAAGGGAAGAGTTCTAAGCTTTACTTTCTTGTCCAATAAACAGGAATGATGTTCTTACTGACTGTATCTGCAATATACTTGGCATGATCAAATGAGGTCATCTTTAAAAGGCCATGAAAATGATCAAGTGCCTTAGAAGCCCAAGGAATTGTCATGGAGGCTCTTGAGTTCAAGATGAAAGTTGGCAACAGTTAGAGTAATTAGTTATAAGATAATCTATGGCCTATTCCAGAATCTCTCTGCAAGCTTTCGGGGCAGAGTGGTCACATTGTGTGCCCTTTCTGGAGACTGAAAGACCTGCTCATATTCCGGGAAGCCAGTGTTCAGGGCATAGGTAACTCAGAAGACCCACAATCAAGAAGGAGTCAGCAGGCTTTGAGGGGCCTGCAGGGAAGGTCAATTCCGTGTTGTTTGAAACTAGCCAAAGAATAATAAATAATGGCTGGTGGTTTCTGTTCAAAAGACAAAAGAATAAAAAATGAATGATGTGTACTATTAAACCTCAGATTAGTTTGAGTTGGTCTGAGGATGAGGTGGGGACTCTGGGTACTCAGTGAATCAGTTACATAATGCTGTACCCTTATGAAGTACCTACTGATCATGCAGAGATGGAATGTTGGGAAGACTGGTACTCTACCAGTATACAGTGGTATAGGGGTGCCAGGCATTGTCCTAACTGTTAGATCTCTACAGTAAGTGTTCACCTTTCAGACCTTGTAAAGCCTAATAACTCATTCTTCTGAGTATGTGTCAGTCTATGTCTCAGGCCCAGAGATAAACAGTGGACTCCAGTCAGAGTTAACTTTTTGTATGAGGTTTCTGGCCTGGACTTTTGGGCCTACACCATAAGTTTGACTGGCAGTACGGCAGTCTGGCAGTCCCACAGAATCATAGAATCACAGAGACACTTACATTAATTTTATGCTGATCGACCTAGGGCCCAGGCATATTGCTGGCTAGTTCTTGCTTTTAAACTAACTCAGCTTATTCAGCCATGTGGCTCATTTCTCAGCGGTATTCCAACTCCTTTCCTCTGTGTCTCCTAGCATCTCTGCAGTGTCTCTGCTCTGCTCTGAGATGTTTCCAGAGTTTTATTAGTCTGGTAGCCCCACCCACAGTTTATGTCTGCCTCTGGCCAATCAGCCTTTTACTAAACCGGAGGAGAGCCAAATATTTACAATGTACCATAATCCATTTACACTAACCTGCCTATGAAAGAGTCTTGAGAGGAAATTGTTAGTTATAGCCCAGGAGAGGAAGGTTGGTCGTGGTAAAAGTATGCAAAGAGGAAAGGCCCCCAGATATGGGCATGCTCACATGTCCTGGAGAAAGTGAGGGATAACTCAGTTAGGTTAAGAAGTTGTTATGGAAGCCATTACAGCAAAGGAAATGAGAGAGCTGATTTTTTGGATAAAGGAGCAACCTAAAACTACACATCCAAGGCTGGGGAGGTCTGTGTGGCTGTACACATTTCCAGCATTTTAGTACTACCCTGTGTGGTTCTTGTAGTTAAATTGGTGGTTCTCAGTGTGGTTGGATACCCATGTGTTATCTTACCATCACTCAGAAACACTCCTAGCATTTATTGCACACCACTAGGATGCTTCTTGGCCTTCTCCAGGCAGTACTGCCCTCCATCCCACAAGCCTCTGACATAGTTTCTATCCTGTGACAAGGTGACAACTGTTTCCAGCAAGGCAAGAAATCTAAGGTCCCATGGCTCTTAGGATGTCTGTAGATGCTCAAGTGCTTTCCTATGTTTAATCTGTTTGAATTTCTTTTTCACTTTCTGGTCTCCATGTTTTATTGATACTGTGCTCTATAAAATTTTAAGTAATAACTTCTTTTGATCATATCTTTCTTAAGAGCTAGCACTTCTTCCCAAGTGGAGGACATTCCATTAAAGAGACACTCAGGTACTGTCTCCCCTTTCCTATTTGCCTTTCTTTTTCACATTATTGGCAATCAGCTGATGAGTTTGAGAGATTGGATGGGCTTGACCTGGCTTTTTCCTTTACATGGAGATGTGCCCTCTACAGAGAGGCTGCATTCTGATTGGTAAGATTGTGGCAAAGTGAGAAGCCTGTGTATTTGTGACTGAGATATAGTGTAGGGGCTTGTTAGCTGGGCCTTGTGGACAGTGATGTGGTTTGTGTACTGCATGAAGGGAGCAAGTGGCAGCTGGAAACTAGCCAGAGCTCCATTGGACCCAGCCAGCTGTGGTAGGGCCCACACAGCTCCTTTTGCTTATCTGAACAGGGACATTATATAGTCCTGTGGCCACCCTGTTACATGACTCCAGAATGCACCATTGTGTTCCAATATATTGCTTAACGGTGCTAGGTCTTTTATGCTTTGTCTTTATACTGAACCAGTGTCCAAATACCTAGCATAGTCTTTGAATGTGGTTTTTGTTTTTTCTCTTCTCTTTTCTAAGGTCTATTTCACTGTAAATTTCTCTCTCTCTCTCTCTCTCTCTCTCTCTCTCTCTCTCTGTCTCTCTCTCTGTGTGTGTATACTGTATGTTTGTATGTATATGAGGACAGAGGCTTTACCTCTTGTAAACCACACCGATGATGTAGATGGAACCTGGATCCTCTGCAAGAATAGTATGTACCCTTAACTTCTGAGCCATTTCTTTAGCTCTCTCCACTTTTGAAACAAGGTCTTATATGGCCCAGGTTGGCTTGTAACTTGCTGTGTATGTGAAGATCACTATATGCTTGTTATCCTCCTGCCTCTGCCTCTTAAGTGGTGGGATTACAGGTATGTGCCACCATACCAGGTTTAAGCAGTGCTCAGAACAGAGCCCAGGATTTCCCACATTGGGCAAGTGCTGTACCAACTGAGCCATGTCCTCGGTGGCGTTGAGAGTATGTTGAGCTGATATTTTAGTTAAACGTCTCCAGTGGGTGAAAGGGGAAATATTTAGTACTTTACTAGTTTCTATAGTGAAACAATTCATAAGTCTGTGAATTCTGAATTTTGTCTGTCTTGTATTGAGTTTATTCATGTTTGTGGTTAGTTCAGATGGTATAGGAGAATGCAACTGAAGTCTTTCTTTACCTAAGAATGTGTAATGATATATAAAATTCTTAGATTTTGTAGCCAGTAAATAATATGATGCTTTGGGGTGGAGTTTTTCTAGTCTAGTAGAGTGTTTTGATGTGAGATCATGTTTTTTTTTCATATTGTTAGTGTGTCGTGGGAATCTTTCTGTACAAGTCTGTTATAAATACATTTTGTGTTAAATAGTAAAAATTGATTTACTTGAAAAACTGTATATAAAACAGTAGTAACCATAGTGCTTAAACTAGAAGATTACTGTGTGCTGGGCACTGTTCCAAATCTTTCACATGTATTGTGACAGTTCTCTAGAATAGCAGTGTTGATACCATTTTTCAGTTCAAAAAGCTGAGATTTGGAACATCTTGGGCAAGTACATAAGATTGGTGCTTGAAAACATATGACATGGTTCTGGACTGTACACTCTTAAGTGCTGTATATGACAGCATTCAGCATAAAGTTTTTAAAAAGTGGTCTGTGGGTCCATGCCCAGTGTCTCAACCTCTTGTATGAGAGGCAGCCGTCAGTTACTGAACTGTGATTCCTGCTGTTCTGTAGACAGAACACTTGGGAAGTTGTGTTTATACAAGTAAAGGTATTGTCTGTATTCCTTGGGCTTCTGCTAGTCCATCTATGTTTCTATTGAACCCCATGATCCTGCTTCCTGTTACTCTTTCTTATAAATAGTTACTTACTACCCCACAGTGGCATATGTCATAGTTGAAACACTTCCCCTCTGCTTTCCAGAATTATGCTGTTCTAAACAATGCTTCCTCAAAGATATTTGCATCTATATTATAATTGCACAGGAGTGACTGACTCTGTGAAGACCATAGTATTTAATGTGGAAATTTAGGGCCAACTAAAATGCTTTTGTAAAAATTTTGAGATTATCTTTTTGAAAGACTGTAGTATTTTATACTCCAACAGTTGTAATTTTTTAAACTCATGTCAATCTTAGGTATTCTTTCCAATATTTTATTAGCTTGTAAAGTGATGTCAGTATACTAAATAAGTAAAATCAACCTGTGGAATTAGTAATCTTTTAGTTTGTCAAATTTCTTTACTTCCTCAAAAGCAAAAGTCAACTGGAGACCATTTAGCCAACTATTTTTTATTTCTTTTCTATAAACTAGGAAACACGCTTTTCTTCTAGAAATGTGACTACTTTGAGCCATTTTCATTAACTTAAGGAACATGACCACTGACTGTGTCATCGATTTGAGGATGTTTCTTAGGGAGCAAGGTGTTATGAATTAAGCAGGCACTTTGGGTACTTTAATACAGGAACCAATCCACTTAACCAACCTTCCCTGACAAGTTGAGAGAGTAGTGCTTGGCCAGGAAGTTTCTAGGTGGAACTGTGGAGACCACAGCCACTTGAGAAAAGGAAGCTGACATTGGAGTCATGTTTGCAGTGTCTTGGCATGCACACAGGAAGCCCATGCTGCCACCACGGAACTGACAGCTCTCCATCGAGAGGCCACTGTGGGTTTCTGTCTGACTCTGAGATGAGCTCCTAAGGAAAGAGTGGATTCCCAGGGGTGCTGTGACTCTATGGGATCAGCTCACACATACTTCCCTGCTCAGAGGAGCATATTTCAGTGTGTATGAGCTTGTGGCTTGCCAGAGGAGGAAGGTGCTTTTGTGTTCTATGGGTGCTGTGTGTCTGCTTTCCTGGGATCTTCTGTCTCTGAGTCTGGAACATGCTTTGGGAGTGCAGGGCTCCCCGAATAAGCTGTTATCAGTCTGTATGCTGGCACCTTCTCTGTGGCTAACTTTGAAACTCTCAGGTTTTTGTTTTTCCGTTGGAATTCCACTTTCCAGGCGTGTTCTCAGACTTTTGGAATTACTGCAAGTCAGGAAACCGATGTTTCGAGCACTCCTTTCCCCTACCTCCTTCTTTAGAAACTGGATTGGCACTTTGTCAGTTTCCTAACAACATGTCAGCAGTCACACAGTATATCGAGGCTCTAATTTGAAAAGTGTTCATGCTCAAATGATAGGAATTCGCATTTAACATTCATCATGTCTGTGAGATGCTGCTTCATGGGGAAATTCTTGGTTTTGAGAGGTTTTTAATAACTATCATCTTCTAAATCATGACAGAACTCCTACCTTTATTTCCATATTTCCAATTAAGCTGAGTTTTCGCAAGGGCAAAAGAAAATATTTTCATGATGACCTTGTGTGTCAAAAATGCTCTGATTTCAGAACGACTTCCATTTGAAGTGGCCCTGTTCTCCTTTAAGAGGTTTTTTGAATGCCAGGCATGTTTAATTTGGTTCTGGTGTGTTTGTGTTTTAAGAATTTCCTTCTCCTGAATACCTCACTGATACTTCCCAACAGATAATAATATACTCACATGCTGACTTGGTAGCAATGCCTCCGAGGTTCTCTTAGAAATTTTTCCTCCACTTTAGTAAACAGACAAGTATTTTAAATAAACTTCCGAATTGCCAAAGCCTATTTAGAACAACCTTTGAGGAGTGCGCTAACGTCAGATGTGTTTTTAAAGTTGCATTGCATTCCATTGTCATCACTGCATTTCACGTCTGAGGTTGTTATGTCCCTCAAATAACCTTTGTAGGAGGTTGTGTTCAGTTTCCTGTGGCTTGTTTAGCCCACTGGGATCTGCACAGAAGTGTCTGATTTGACAGCTTCCTTCATGCTCAGGGTTTAAGCTCTTCTGTGATTCTGACTAGATTGAGATGAAGGGAATTGGGATGGCTGAGGCAAAGGAAAAATGTGTTTGTTATGTATTTTCTTGAGTCCAGCCAGTCATTTCTGTATGACAGACTGCTCCCAGAAGCCGTCCGTTTAATGTCCTGCCACCCTGGTGTATGTGTTTTTTTTTTTTTTTTTTCTGTCAGACTGGAACTGTGTGTCTGCTACCTGAGATGTGAAGAAACAGTTGGTTTGTGGCTGCCCTGCTCTGCAGCCCTTTCTTGGTGGGTATTTCTGTTCCTGGCTGTGTGGTAAGGGGTGGGGCTTTGAAGATGGTAGAGAATTTTACAAAGTGAATCTGCTATGCTAGTCTGGCTGAAAGATGTTCTAGGACTGGTGAGTTCCTCCTGTTTCATTTATCTTGTATCAAAACCAGGGCCCCATGCATGTTAGGCTACAGCTGAACCCTCACAATTTTTATTTCTCATATATCTCCACCTCTCTACCAAAATTCTCTTTCTTTTCTTTGAGTCTCACTGTTGGCCCAGGCTGTCCTGAATTCAATATGTAGCTGAAAGTATCCTCAAACTTGATATCCTACCCCATGCTAGGATTGTAAGAGGATGCCATTATGTTTGGTTCCCATTCATTCTCTAACTCTCTTCTGGTAGACTTTTTCATTCATTTGAATTCTAGAATGACTAAGGAAATTAAAAATTAAACATGAAGAAAGACATGTCATAAGCCATGCTTCAGAAGCAGAAAATGAGTAATATAGCCTAACTCCTTCTTGGGCTGGGAGCAGGCATGTTATGCCTCTGAGTATGTGAGCTGCAGTATGAAAAATTGCATTTTATCTACTACTGGAATGAGAGAGGATAGAACTTGAGGGAGCCTTCATATAGAGTTTGTGCAATGAGAGAATGCTGTTGATGTCAGCGAGCAGCTGAGAGCCCCTGTGTCTGAATGTGAGGTGCTCAGTACAGTGGGTGTATAGTGTGATTAGTGTCCTGTATTCAGTGGCCATGAAAGTCCTAGGGTAGAGCACTGACAGGCAGACAGAGCTGTGCTAAGCAGATAGGGGCTGGAGAGCGTGTAGCATATCTTCTGAGCAGGTATCCTTTCTTTCCAGTGGACAATAAGTAAGTAAGTAAGTAAATAAATATAATAACATAAAAAATAAATAATAAAAATAACATATTAATAAATATGTTAATAAATCCCTGGAAGCCTCAAAGTGAGTCTTTAAAAATTCTGTTTACATAAAGGGAAGGATGTATTTTAAATTTCTGTGTCGAAAAATGCAGTTCATCTTTCTTATTGAATTTGATGTCTATGAATTGATTTCCAAAGCAATTGGCAGGCAAATAGGTAAAGATACTGTATGAACAGTTCCTGTTGATGAGCTGATCTCTTCGCCAGCTCCCAGGCTAAAAGCTTCAAAAGAATTAATCAGCTAACCTCATAAGGTAGATGCTGTTCTTCCCATCCCTGGATTTCAGAAGAACCTCTGTGATATAGAAAGTTTCTTTAGTCTGTGGCTATACCATTCTGAACATGCCCAGTCTCTCCAGAGAGCTCACATGCCTGAGGACACAGGTTTAGCATGTGGTAGTATGACCACCCGGGCTGTCTGACTGACAGCTGAGCACTGACTCTTTACCTCCTTCCTTGTCTTGACTGACAGGCAGATTGCAAGCATTCAACTTGCTCTCCCTTGATACTCATTCTAGCTGGATTGGATGCCCCAACAGTTTGCATGTGGGACAATGACACCTAGCATTAGAACTCGGTTAGCAGGAGAATTGTATCCCCTCCTGTCATTGCTTTATCTCACTATCCCTGGAACCTACAGCAATTTAGGTCAGAAAAGGACCACAGCCAAGCTCTGAGGCTGCTCACAATCTCATGACCAACATCTGTGCTGTGATTTTATCTGAAAGCAAGCACAGCCACCACCGACAGACTTGTTTTTATCTGTGTGCAGTTTCGTCACCAAATACAGTGTTCTCAGAGCAGACACACTTGATAGAAAGAGAAGTTAAGTACTCAGGAGACAGCTTACTGTAATGAGTCAGTTCCCATATTGTTCCTGAGCAGGATTTGGTGGTTAGTAGGCTCTAGGGAGTTAAAAATCACTGTAATTAAAATGAAGTAATTGGCAAGTTTGTGCAAAATACAGGATTTTCTGTTTTGATTCTGAAGAAGCCAAATAAAGGCATTGTATGCATAAGACTTTTTTTTTCCAATGTCATTTTTTTATGCCAAAAAATTTGAACCATTAAAAATATTTGCATTGTTCTCAATAACGGGGAAGAGATAATGAGAGAGAAGGCAGGAAGAAGAGCATTTCTGCTAAAGGGAAGACAAAAACTCCCAGGTCTCTGTTTGCTCTAGAGTTTGACCACTGGGAGCATTACAGGATCAAGTGGAAGTCTTCAGATTTCCTAGATGCAGGAGGTCTAATGGGGATGTGCTGGGGGCATAGAAAGGGCAGTGAGTGGAGTCAGAGAGGGTCTGCGGGGTGATTTGCTAGGGCCAGTAGGAAGGGCAATGAGTGGATTAATGAGTGGATTTAGAGCTTCTGTTTCAGATGATGCCGTACCATCCTCTCCTAGGAAGATGTTGACAAGAGAAGGGTTGGGCTGTCCCTCATCTCCATTTCTAAGAGGCTTTTTAGATCCTCAGGGTAGAAAAACACCTGTGCTCCAAACAAAAGAATAATTGAAATCATGGTCCTTTTGTTGATGGAAATTAATGACTGTAATGGCAGGATAACAAATACTTTTACAATTCGGGTGACATCTAATTCTTTATTTTCCAGAGTTGGAAGAGAACTAATTGAGTTGTCAGCTGATCATTAAAAATAATTTTGGTGATAGATCACTCTGAGATTTTTTTTTTGGCATATACCCCAGAAGTAATTCAAATTATTGAGGGAAATTATTTTAGCCCACTTCAGTTTCCATGTAGTTGTTTGTGTGAACACAATTTCTCAGCTTTTAGCTTAAAAAAGAGAAGGTCTCAAATAGGAATCAATGAGTGCTCAGCTTAGAAATATTTTCCTACTAGTGTGCATTTTAAATGGAGAAAGCACTCTATTTGTCTCATTAAAAGATGCACTTTTTTTTGTCCTTTGAGGCGGAATCTTGCTATGCAGTCCAGGATAGCCTTATACTCATGATCCTCCTGCATCAGCTTCAGACTTATTGGAATCATGGCTGTGTACCACCACACCTAGCATTTTTTTCGTTCTTAATCATTTGTAAGATATGTCATATGATTATTCATTATCTGTGACTAGTAGTAAAGTGAAATTAATTCAAAGAAAGAACTAATTAATGAGCCTTCTGGTTATAAGGAATTGCTAAAAAGTCACATTGGTGTGTGTATGAGTAAGTGTATGCATATGTGTGTGTTTGTATGTACTTGTGCACAGGTGTGCAGGCCAGAAGACAATCTAGGTGTCCTCCTTCAGTTAAGTCCCCCTTTTAAAGATTTATTTATCTTATTTATATGGCTATTTTCCTCATATGTATATCTGTGTACCATGTGCAGTGCCTGGTGCCAGAGGAGGTCAGAAGACACCTTCTGATCCCTGGAACTACAGTTGTTGGGTGGTCCTGAGCTGCCAAGTGGGTGCTAGCAATCAAATCTGGGACCTCTGCAAGAACAAGTGTTCTGAGCCACTGAGCTTTTATTTGTTTGTTTGTTTAGATAGCATTATTCATTGACCTGAAGTTCACCAAGCAGGCAAGACTGGAGTTTAGCTAGCCAGTGAAACCCAGGGACTTGTGTCTCTCCCCAGCTCTGGGATTACTGCCTTGTGCCACCTTCTCACAGTTGCAAGGCAGGTACTTTTCTCAACTATTTCCTCAACCCCCAAGCCACATTTGTCTTTTTATGGATATGAATTTTAAAACTTCTTGGGACCATAAGGTAATACATACTTTTGTTTTCTGTGACCAGATGATATTTACATGCATGTAACAGTTTCAATAAGTTATGTCTATGTTGGATACACTTTACAGAGTTCTGTAATAGAATAGAGACTAAAACCTTCCGATAGCATTTGATATGAAGGTAAAATTCTGTGGAAATAGGGGAATGGAAGCGGCACAAGCAAATCAGAAAGCTATTTCTGTTACACATAACCTTTTCAGATTTGGATTTAATTTTTTTCATATATGATGTAAATAGCACCCAGCATGATGTTTTGATTTTATTCAGTAATTCTTAGGATGTTTCTGTTTGACTTTCAAATATTATTATTGGATACTCTGGAAATGTTGGTCTTTCTTCACTATTTAAATCTAAAATGTAAAATATCATTAAGATGTCAATTTAAAAGTACAAGATGAAACATAGTTGTCATATTTCTTTTAGTAAGCATGCAAGCAGAAACATTTTAGAAGGCATTGAGTTAAGGCATCCCCTAGTGAGGAGAGACTACAGTATGCAAATGAGGAATTCTAAAATGAGTGGTGTTACAGATCTCTGCCTCCATTGTGGTGCTAAGAAATGAGGGTGTTGGGGAAAGCGCCACAAACTACCAAAAGTTTATGGTGAGAATTTTTAATTAAAATAATAATTATTATTATTGTAGATAATCAGTTAGCTCAGTTGGTAATATATTTGCTATGCAAACAATAGGATCTGAGTTCCCATTACCCACATAGTTCAATGGTGCAGGCTTGTAATGCCAAACCTGGGGAGGCAGAGGCAAAGGTGCCAGGTCATTGGCAAGCCTGTATAGCTAAATTGGTGAGCTTCAGATCCAGTGAGAGATCCTTTCTCAAAAAATAAGGTGGAGAGCAACCAAGGTGGACACCTAACACTGAGTTCTTACTTCCATATGCATGTGCATTCCTGTACACATGCATGTATGTGCACACACCCATATAAACACATACATACTACATATATCCCCTTCAAACATGTACAAACACTAAAAATAGTAATTATTGAAAACTTCACTTTTAACCCCTATAATTTGGCAGGTGAGTGTACATGTTTGTGCATACATGTGCACTCATACACATGTGTGAACATGCACATGTCTTATGGTTGTTCTAGTGTGGTAATATCATTTTTAGACCTTTTGCTAGATAAAGATTAGATTAAATGAGTTTGTGACTTCTTTCTTTCTTTCTTTCTTTCTTTCTTTCTTTCTTTCTTTCTTTCTTTCTTTCTTTCTTTCTTTCTTTCTTGCAAGATGGTGCTCATATAGCTTCCCATGATAGAGTAAACTGACTTAATTGAATGTTGAGTTAGATGAAAATCTGAATCATGAGAGTCTTCGAGAGCAGAGTGTTCACCAGGAAAAGGAGAGTGTTTTGAGACCCAGGGCAGTCCTTCCCATATTGGCTGATTGAACAACTTTAGTTTTTAGAGATAGGAGTCATCTTGGGTTGTCATACTGTTGTCTGATGGGTTTCAGTCAGTCAAGAGTAGGAGTTCGGAGATGTTGTGATCATGGTCATTGTTTGCATCCTAGCCAGCAGGCCAGAGCATGTCTTCCTAATGAAGAGGAGGAAGGTGGGGAAGAAGATAAGGAGAAAGGGATGCCTGAACCTGAGGCTTCCTGTGGCCATCACAGGAAGTGGTCCTGGTACAAGCTTTGGTTTTCCTCTTTCCCAACCCCACCCTATCAGTACTTCTCTGATTTCAAGCAGTACAAGATATCTTGCTTGTTTCCTCAACTTAATCCAATTTGGCCACTGCATCACTGGGCAAAACAATGCCCATCTCAGAGACCATTTTCCTCCTGCAGTAACCAATAAAGTTGTCTGGCTGTCGGGTTTGCTGGATCAGCCCCTGCCCTTAGGCATTTGCCAGCTTTTCCTTAGCTGGCACAGATAGGACCAGAGTCTCCAGCAGTACTGGGCAGTGTGTTCAGAATACGTGTTAGCCTTTGGGAGCAGCTGACTTCCTACATATTGTCCAACTAGCAAGTGTTTGTGAAACCACACTAGCTCCCAGTGGGACCCTTTAGAATTTGTTACTGACTGCCTTTAAAAGAGCCGTGCAGATTTCAGAGCCACTTCTGGGTGGCTCTGTTATTAATCTCTTTAGGACATGATTCCTTGGGGATGCAGGATTTGAGGGCCTGCTTCCCCCAGAACAGCTGCCCATCCGCTAAGTCTTCGGGCAGAGACAATGGAAGATGATCTACTACATCAGAGCCTATTGTCCAGAAGTCACATTTCCCTGTCCCCAGAGTTGAGACAGTTGTGTGGAAACATGGAAATGTAATTATAGACTGGGGAGGGGTGGGAAGTCATCTAATTTGTTATTTCTTTGTCACACCAGGCTTGAGGGAGAGCAGGCTTGGCAGCCCTTGCCTTCCTTCCTATGAGAGTGTCTGTAAAATCTTACCCAAGTCAGGCAAATGTATGAAATGTTAGAGGCATTCCAGTGGCTTGTGGGTAATCATTGGTTGGCCTTTGAGCTGTTAACCTGCCGATCTCTGTTGTATCTGTAAAGTTACAAATGCCCTTGTGACCAGGCTGGTTGTCACGACGGTTCACGCTGTGAAGCTGTTGGCTTAATTTGTTCCATTCTGAGACTGTGTCCTTCTGGCTTTCTTTACAATTGATTTTCATATTTATCTGTGTGTCTACATAGCTGAAAGTAAGATTTTATACTTTATGTTAAAAATGGAAACATAAAAATAATGTAAAGAGCAAGTACCACAATATCCCAACAATCCTGTGACCATAGATAAGCTACTATGCTATTTTATGTTCTTGCTGTTTTTACATATTTAGTTGATGTGTTTAATACATTTTTAGACTCACATACTAGTTACCACTTAGCATTATAGTTTTTATATTTAATTGATATACTGCATAAACTCTCTGTCTAAAAGAAGATAAATACTAATTTGGGCTAATCTAACTGATGCCAGGTGAAGCAGTAGGGCTGTCTTGGGAGGTAACAATTGTCCTGTTTTTCCTCTACTTCTGACATTAGCAGTCAGTGACTAAAACTCACTGGTTTTCTTTGGACAAAGGAAATGAGGTTTGCCTGGCCCTCCAGTGCTTCAAATGGTTCATTTTTCCAGCAGTGGTAGAAAATAAACTCAGAAATCAGGCTGAATTCTCTCTTCTAAGAAGGTATTTCAGAAATCCAGAAGAGAAGCTGGTGCCGCGATGCTTCTGGTGTTTTCTCCTCTGGAAATGTTGTTTGTTTTTGCAGGTGTTTCTTCTGTCTGGTCACATGGGTGCCTTCTAGGTGCTGGTGACGGTATTTCCTTGAATTGCTCAGGAGAATTTCAAAATGCAGGAAACATTTGCTTTACATTTCTTTTGAACAGTGTTATTGTCTAATATCCCACCTTTCCCCATCCTAACACACTGTCCATATGTTGAAGTCTTATCCTAAAATGTGACTGTATTTGGAAGATAGGGTCTCTAAGCAAGTGATGAAGGTAAAACAAGGCATTTAAGATTTAAGGCCCTCCAATCATGTGTGTCCTTATCTGCAGAGAAAGTTGGACACACATATACACATACACACACACACATACACACACAGAAGGAGAGAGAGAGAGAGAGAGCAGAAAGTGATACAGAGATCAGCTGTGGGTACAGACATGGAAGTGAGTACTTAGATGGAGCATGTGTACAGTGGGAGGACCAAGTGAGGGTGGCCAAGAGTCATCTGCCAGTCAGGAGAGAGGACCCACAGGAAACCACTGTTGCCAAATACCTTGATCTTGGCTTTGTATATTTAGATACTTGGATTGAATATAAAGAAGCCTCTATCAGCACAGGAAGATGAACGCCTCCTGTTGTTCCAATTGTCTAGCCTGTGGCAATTTATTAGCTCAGCCTTAGAAAACTAATCGGTCATCTAGAATAATCATTAGAAAAATGTGGTAGTTTTTTCAGTTCTAATACTCTAGACATGTTTGCAGTGTATATGAGTAGAACATGTCTGGGGAAGAAGGATGGGAATAGGCAGAAGAGATTATGGGCAGAGTAATGTAATGGACTAACTGCTAACACACTTGCTCCTGCATTCTGTGCTTGGTTCAGTGGGTTCTGCAATGCTATGCTTTGTAACTTAAAACTCTGTGCAACATTATACAGTTTTTTTATGGATGAAATGTTATGTTAATGAAAACAAAATAGATTTACTGAAATAAAATATCAAAATTCTTATTTCTATTCACGTTCATATTTTCTTTTCAGAAGCTAGTCTATTCTGTGAATCAGATTATAATTGCATTCATTAGTTATTTCTTTATGGAAAAGCAGGCTAATCATTTTTCAATTTAAGGGGAAAATTAGTATCAGAAGTGAGGTGCTCCACCTTCCTAATGTGGTATGAAAATGCACTTTTAAGCCCTTGAATGTGTTTCTGTAATATCTGTGCTTTCTTTCTTTCTTTTTTTTTTGATATTTGTGCTTTCAGTTGGGGTGGTGTATATGTTTGGAGGACTTGGGGGAGTGAGGGTGAGGGTGTGAGCCAGAACTTCTGTAAAATGTTTTTCTAACCCTTCAAATTGACAATATTTACCATCCCCTTCAAAGACACTTATGGTGTTTGGTAGATGTAGACTGACATTAGTTCACATCAGTTGAACTTTCCTTTTGGGAAGCAGCTGTCTGTTACTAGACTACTAGCACACTTTGTTTTCCTTCTGCTAATCATATGGAAGGAGGCTTTCATGTTGTGAAGTCACATTGTAAATGCACAAAAGTGGTTTAAGGGAGAATGTCTGACTGGATCATCATGCTTGAAAAGCTTTTCTTTCTTTAAAGCGCATAGGGTAATATTTCTGAATATAGATACCATAGCTCAGTGGTTCCCAACCTGGAGGTTGCAAGCCCTTTGGCATCAACTGGCCCTTTTGCAGGGGTTGTCTAAGATCATCAGTGACCCCTGTGATATTTATATTATGATTCATAACTATTACAGTTATGAAGTAGTAATGAAAATAATTTTATGGCTGGTGGTTGCCACAACATGAGGCTGTATTAAAAGGACATAGCATTAAGAAGGTTGGAAACCGGGGCTGGAGAGATGGCTCAGCGGTTAAGAGCACAGTCTGCTCTTCCAGAGGACCTGGGTTCGATTCCCAGCACCCACATGGCAGCTAACAACTGTCTGTAGTTTCAGTTCCAGGAAAACACGAAGGCAAATAAATAAATAAATAAATAAATAAATAAATAAAGTTAAAAAAAAAAAAAGAGTAAATGACCAGCTAATCAAAGAAGGTTGGAAACCATTAACCTAGCTTACTTATGTTAATATTTTAGTAGACATTTGTGAAGAATATTTTGGCTTCATCATTTCTTAGATCATTTTTTGTGCCTTATCAGGGTTTCTGGAGATGTCAGGTTTTTTTTTGTTTTTGTTTTTGTTTTTTTTTTAGAATACTAGTTGAAAATATTTAAATACACTAAATATCTTAAGTTTTGCTTTTTACACTCATTTATTTGTAGTGAGGGTTGGGTATATGTATGTGGGCTCAAGTGTCAGCTTGTGTATAGAGGTCAGAGGGTATCTTCTCTGGTCTGATTCCCTCCTTCCCCAGATTGAATTCCTGTTGTGAGGTTTGGTGATGAGTGCCTTTATCCACTGTGCCATGTTGACAGCCCAAGTGGCTTTTTTTTCTTAGTATATTTTGATTATAGCTGGATCTTTGTGTGACTAAACTAAAGAGGATCCTCATTTTCAAGGCACTGGCAGTATAAGGATATCTGTGGAGTCATTCATTCAACTAAGCTTTTTCTGTGGTAAATAAACCTATGTAGATTTTTGAATGTTTCTTTTCTTTGTCTTTTTCACCTTCCAGGTGTTTTAAATCATCTGTTTTTGTTTGTTTGTGTTTGTTTGTTTGTTTGTTTTTCCTCCCTGCTATCTTCTGTCATCTTTCTCCTGAGCTTTGCTCCTGGGAAGAGAGGATAGAAATGGGGCTTCAGACCGTGATGTCTGAGGCCTGAGAAACTGCTAAGAAGAGCTGCTGCTGAGACTGATGGACCCATTAGACACACATACATATATATACATATATGTACATAATATATATTCATGAGTTGCTCAACTACAGCTGACTGGGTGTGTTTTGAGCCACATCCAATGTTTTATCAGGTGAATAATTCCCTGTTCCATTAAAATTGTTTGTTTAAAAAAATAGATCAAATGTTTGGGTCTTAAAGCCATTCCAAGTGGCACTTCAATTTTTGTGTCTTAAAGTTCATGCTGCAGGCCATGTTGTCGCCATTGGAGATCTGCAGCTCTGAGGTGACAGTGGGAACACAAAAGCACCTGTGTTTTCTTAGGGGGACCATGCAGGGCACTGATGTCTTGTTTTAAGGTCTACCATGGTTAAATTGAAAGCTTTCTTGGCCTTTGACCCAAACTGGGACAGTAGATGGGCTTAATTTTCTGTTCAGTAATTTACAAATACAGCTGCATGTAGAATGTATGTCATACATACATATACATACATACATAAGGCTGTATGGCAGTCTTTGCTGGCTCCACTCCCCTCACTGTTCCCATTGGCTGGCTACTCAGTCCCCTTACTCTTTAACCCCATTATTAAAGGGACTTCATATATAAGAGGTCATCCAGACAGCAAGTGGCTTGGAGACTTTTACTTCCATAACACACATACTATCTCCAGGTGAAAGAGGAAATATGAGAATGGGTGATTGGGGGCTTAAGATTAAGAACATTTAGTCATATTCAGTGTAATCCAAGTGGATGACTCTTTGAATTATTAAACAGAAAAATCTCTTCAAAACACATTAAATTGTTTGCAATAACATGATTTAGAGGCAGTTTAACCCTTGATTGATACTTAATTTTTAATACTTAAATTACAAACAAATTTTAACTCAAGCAGAATATCTTAATTGTCACAGAGTTTTGTGCCATAAAATGTGACATGTGGTGACTCTGATTCAAAAAAAGAAATGCGGTTTTTCAAATTTGATTTAGATATTGTTGCCATCACTGTATCTATTTATCTGAGTTAATAAACTTTTACTTTGTAGATCATTTGTGAATTAAAGGTATGGAGAGTGAGAAGGGGTTCATGGGATGTCTGCTGGTGTAGGAAAAACTTCAGGAACAAGTTTATAACAATAAAATGAAAATGACTGCAAGAATCTTGAGAGAATGTTTAGTATGCACTTCTTCCTCCCCTTCCTCCCCCTCCTTCTTCCCCCTCCTCCTGCAGTTAAAAGCAGTGAGTGGTGGATTAAAGACTTGATTTTACTCAGGTTAGATTCCAACTAGCAATTACGGAAATGGCATATAGAACATGAGGAGAAACTGAAAAGGATGATCATTAAGAATGTGGATTGGCAGGTTTCTATTGTGTACCTTAAAATAAATTCCTGAAATACCTCCAAGCCTGTCTCCACCCAGTTGTATCTGTGGATCTTTGCTGCCCCTCCCCTTGTGTGAGCATGTTGAGCCTGTGGTCTGGCTTCCTACTGTTCACTGGGGCAGCACAGGCTGCCAGCTTGAGTCTTCCCATGCCATCCCACCTCTTGCCTTCACAAGCCTTTCCTATAAAGGTGTCTTTTCTTTTTTTTAAAACTTTATTTATTTTATTATTTATTTATTTGCCTTGGTATTTTGCCTGGAACTGGAACTACAGACAGTTGTTAGCTGCCATGTGGGTGCTGGGAATCGAACCCAGGTCCTCTGGAAGAGCAGACGGTGCTCTTAACCGCTGAGCCATCTCTCCAGCCCCAAAGGTGTCTTTTCTACAGCTGTGCAGTGGAAGTCATCGCTTCAGCCATCCAGCTGCTGGCCAGAAGCATTGCTAATTAAGTCAATTTGACTCCCTACTTCTGATTTTCTGTTCTACTTTCAAAGAAATGGAGGATGTTAGTGCTTCTGTTGGTGTCAACAGCAGCCTGGAAAATTGATTGCAAGAACTCGGGTAGGGGAGCAGGACATGGTTAATCAATGTGTTATATTTTGTTCCCTGAAGAATAGTGTCTTTTAATTGAGATCCTGGAACTTTGGTCCAGCAATAAGGCATGGGGTTTTTGTGATGAACACTTCAGTAGTTGAGGACTATTGCACTTATATTTATAGTGAGGGTTTCTATTGTCTTGAAGAGACACCATAGCAATGACAACTCTTACGAAGTAAAACACCTAATTGAGGTGGCTCACTTACAGTTTCAGTTCATTGTCATCATAGCAGGGAGCATGGAGTCCTACAGGCAGATGTGGTACTAGAGCTGAGAGTGCTATATCTTGCAGGCAACAGCTTCCTTGGACAACCAACTGAGACCTTGGACAGTATCCTGAACATAGGAAACCTCAAAGCCCATCCTCACAGTGACACACTTCCTCCAACAAGGCCATACCCATTCTAACAAAGCCATACCTTTTAATAGTGCCACTCCTTGAAATTATGGGGCCAATTACATTCTAACTACTGAAGATGGAACTAGTGGATATAAACCATTTCACCTATTTTTCTTTGTCATTCCCCAATGTCTATTGATGTTATTATTTGAAGGAAAAATAACTTTAACGAATTGTTCTTTCTTTATCCCAAGAGGTTGTCTTTCACTCAGTCATATTTCTATAGTGGAACTTGGAAAGAACACAATTTATATTCTCCTGATGTCATTACTAAGTGTTTGAGCCTTTGTCTCTTTTCTGTCGATGTGATAATAGTACCCATATCGGGAAGGCAATGTATCAAGTATGCAATGCACTGAACACCATGTCTAGGACATTTAATCATTAGAAAGTTGTTGGCATTTTTAAAAATTTTAATGTAATTATTGAGCAATATATATGCTTTCTGACAAGTTCAAAGTTTGTTAGGAGAGATGTATAATTATATAATGTGTGTGTGTGTATGTGTGTGTGTGTGTGTGTGTGTGTGTGTGTACATAATGACTAAGCTCCTAGCATAGGATAAGCAATTCAGACATGATTAGAAATAACTATGATACATTTATCGAGCTTTCAAAATGTTACAAAATATGTATTTTATTAATATGTTGTATATTGACTTTAAAACTGGCACATGTTATATATTTGAAGAGTGCTAAGTGTGACATATAATCAATAAAGATGTGAAGGATGGTATGATTTGAATGGAGTAATCATTGTATCCAGTCCATCAACTTATAATGTATATTAAGTTAATGAGTATTTGTAACATGCTCAGGAAAACATCTGCCTTACTTACACTGAGTTCTGTAAATGTTTAAGCTTCATGGAAGTATTTGCTAAGTAAATAATAAATAATAAGTAAGGCTCATTTTAAGATGTCACTGATTGTGCTAACGGTGGGCACACAGCCCTGAGGTATCCATCCATCCATTCATCCATCCATCCATCCATCCACTGACCTTCACATGATTTTGAGTTAGCTCAAAAAGAAAAACCAGGTTATATTCCTCTTCAGGAAGCTCTATTTCAGAAATGGGAAACTAGTCAGGTGGCTGGAGGAGAAGGATCCACAGCCAGTGAATACAGAGGGATCCACTCACGGGCCAGGACAGTGGTGAGAGCTGAGCCTGTAGAGAAGCCAAAGAGGAAGAGTTGTGTGTGTGTGTGTGTGTGTGTGTGTGTGTGTGTGTGTGTGTGGTGAGGCTCTGTTCCTTGTGAGACAGAGAACATGGCATCATTAGTCATTTACAACAACTAATTTGGCATGTCTTAATTTGAACCTCTTTGGTAAACGTTTAGGAACAAACCCACCTATTGCAGGATGTGGCCATAGAAGAGGCATCAGCTACAGGGACGGACAAAGTGAAGTCTGGCTGGTTATGCCCAGGGTACTTTGGGCTGGTGACTGTGTGACAAACATCTGTTACTAAGCCTGGGACAATTCAATGTGCTTAAGACATCATAAACTAAACTCTAAGTCAGGAGATCAATCAGAAGATGTTAAATGCTGCTTTCTCAATTTTAAATAAAGGTAGATACAGGCAATTTATTTTGGGGGAATTTTCCTTCAAACTTGGCACATTTATGCAGGTGAACTTGGGACAATATCAGTATTCTTTTAGTTGATAGTGTTAAAAAAGCTACCTTGGAAATAGGTTTGTGAAACCAGGAATTTAGGGACAGCATGAACACAGCCTTGGGGGTGTGTGCTCAGAGCTAAGGAGGTTAAATGGAATCTCTGAGGATTGTGTTTATGTTAAGCCAACGTGTTTGGGATTAACGAAGTTAAATAAGCAAAGCAAGTGTCCACCTCTCAAAGCTTATACCCCAAAGGAGTGAAAGAAATCTGCCTGCTTTAGTTCCCTTATCAGGATTGGTCTAGTCAGGCTCCTGTATTTTCTCTTAGGTGCCTGGCTGCTCTGGCTTCCTGAACCCTGAGAGTCCAGGAGGAGGTGGTGGGGGAGGGGTGCTGGCAGGCAGAGCCTACACTTCCACTCCAGGCAAATGAAAGGCAGAGTGCTTGCTATTCAGGAAACCACTCCTCCAGAGTTCTGTTCTCTCTGTGCCAGATAAATGAGCTTTCACACTCCCTGGAATTACTTATTCTCCCTGAAAGTATGCGAATAAAATTGTGACATATTTCAAAAAATTCCTACACTGTATTTTAATGAGAATTTTTGTCTGTAACCTGTAAGGAAACCCACCCTCTCTCTCTTTTCCTCCCTCCCTCCCTCCCTCTCTCTCTACATTTAGAAATGCCTATGCAATGATGCATTTGAAGGCCACTTGTCACTTTTCCTTTAGCATTTCTGTAACCAATGCTAAGAGGAATAGTATACCACTATTTACACTCAGATTTTAAGATTGTGGAGAGTCGAAGCAGTCTAGATGGGGAAAGCAGATGTGAGTTCAGAATAGTTTCCTAGTAGTTATGGTGGCCATTTCTCAAGTGTAAAGATCCTCTTCTGATTTGTACCATATCAACCAAGTTGTGTAAATGCCGTAGGTGAACTATTGATATGGAGGAAGTTGTCCAGAGAAAGGTCCCAGGGCACCTGTTATCCCTGACATGAGCTTACCTGCTTTCCTCTTCTAAATAAAGTGTTTTGAAAATGATCCTGGAGCTGGAAAGATGGCTCAGAGGTTAAGAGCACTGACTGTTCTTTTGGAGGTCCTGAGTTCAATTTCCAGCAGCCACATGGTGGCTCACAGCCATCTATAATGAAATCTGGTACCCTATTCTGTACACTGTATACATAATATTTAAAAAAAAAATGGGCCTGACCTGCTTCAGATAGTTTGTATAAACTGCCATTAAAAATTACTTTTTAATCCTAAAAGAATTTGCCGCTTGAGGGTTGGAGTTAGGGTTAAATTAAGGTAGAAAGAGAAAAAGAAATTAAGAAAGTTAAAGCCAACTAACTATACACCTTAAAAAAATAATAAAGTCCTTGTTTGAAACTGGAATACAGAACTACTTAGCAGCTCTTCAGCTTCCTAAGTTGATGCTTCATATACACAGGTCTCAGGATCAAAGGAATGCCTTCCGATGTTCTTTTCAAGTCTAACTAGAAGTTATAGGAAACATGGCCTCTTATTAGGTTTTCCATGCCAGACCAGAAGACGGATTTATCCTTCCTTCCTGCTTCCTGGGCCTGGCTGGCTTCTTTCCTGCAGTTAGTTCCATGATAGAGCATATGAAGTTTCCATCCTTGGTTCCACAGTGGGAATCTGCTCTGCAAATTTGCAAGTCCTCAGACTGCCTTTTCTGAAGCCTGTCATTTGTATTGTTGTCAGTAGTAATAACAGTATGTTAGGCGTTTTAGAAATGCCTGTGCAATGACGTATTTGAAGGCTATTTGTCAGGTTTCACCATGGGAGGGGAAACAAAAGGATGTTTGCTGCTCTGTGTCCTTGTCTCTGCCTGTCTGGTTTCCCAGTAATTCAGTTATTAAAATATTGAGACTCATTAGAGTCATTAATTCCTTCTACCCACAGACATGAATTAAATGTCTCTACCAGAGTACAAGAGCCACCAGGGTGCTCCTGATAGTTGCCATAGGTCCTGTCTCACAAAGGCCAGTATTCCTATTAGCTGCTGAAAACACTTGCCAAGCCTGCACTCTCTCTCTCTCTCTCTCTCTCTCTCTCTCTCTCTTTCTGTGTGTGTATGTGTGTGTGTGTGGTGAGATCTACAATGATGAAAGCAATGATAGGACCTTTAATAGAGTCTGTAATCAAATGCATATATGTCATTTAGAAGATGAGGGCACAGAGGCTAACGTTTAGTAAATTAATTGTTGTTCCCCACTGAAGGAACATTCTGTTTTCTTTCTTGCTTTGGCCACTGGCCTCCGACTAAGGAAATGGTCTGATGAAGGAGACCACCCAGTTTTGTCACAGGAATTCTCTGGAACCTCTGACTTCCACGAGCAGATTCCTGGCTTCCTAAAGTGATGAAGTTACTTTTTGGAGAGACTGGACAGACATAATGGGTTTCTTTTGGTCCCAGATGCTTTTCCCCATGTTTGCCTGAAATCTTCCCAAGGATAATTTAACTCTCAATCCCACGAAACCTGGATTGGCCTCTTGCCTTTTCACACCCCTAGAGCTGGTTTCTCTACTGCCTTGCTTGCTTCCCCGGAAGTGTGTGAGTGCTCATTTGCTTTCCCAATTATATTATCCTACCAATTCAATTGTGGAGTGTTTTGCAGAGAAAATTTTATTATCTCACTTGCTATTCACAAAAGCCCTTTGGGAGAGGTTCAGTGGGAGCCACTGCTTGCAGATGAGCGGAGTCACAAGGTGGAATGTTTCTGGAGCTCTGCTCCCATTGCAGCCTGCCGAGGTGGACAGTGAGTGCTAAGAAGTGCAGCACACAGCCCTTGTTGTGCAGTAATTCACAATCTGGCCAGAGAGGAAAGTTGTACATGATTGCCCCGAGTGGAGGCTCTTTATTTTGTGCAGAATGGGAAGAGAAGGTGAAGTCTCTGGGGGCCACCACAAGGTCAGGTGTCAGGTGAGCGTTCTGCCTTTTCTGCTTATCTAGTTGCCAGGTTGTGGGAGACAAAACTTATTGACAGAGTTGTAGAGTGAGGTCTTGTCTTCCCGTGAGCTACTCTCGGGCGGTAGAGCAAAGGTTGTTGGACCGTAACACAGTGAATAATGAAAGTCATTCCCTCCACCCCATGTGAGCCTTATCGATGCATCAGCACTTAGATGGGGTACCAGGCTAGAGAATGAGGGCGAGCACTGTATGCTCATCTATCTTAATGAGAGTAGCTTCCTTTTTAAGGATTTCACATGTAGTTTTAACTTTCAATATCATAACCAAACTGTACAGAATCATGTACTCTATTAACGCTGTAAACTTTCATATTTTAAGTATGTATTCTATTAATAGGCCTTCATTGATGTATATATAATATAATGAACTGAAATGTGGTTATTTTCTTTCTTTGTAAATAAAACTCTGATGGCTAAACTAAATAATTTATATGTGTGATGTGTGCATATAGTCTTTTGAAAATGGATTTTGCCAGGTGGTGGTTGCACATCCCTTTAATCCTAGCTCTCAGAAGGCAGAGGCGGGTGGATCTCTATAGTTTGAGGCCAGCCTGGTCAACAGAGAAAGTCCTAGGTCAGCTAAGACTACACAAAGAAACCCTATCTCAAAAAACGAACAAACAAAAAATAGGTTTAAATTTTTCTTTCATGTGTGGTGTTTTGCCTGCATGCTTATTTATGTATCATATATTGCCAGTGGAGATCAGAGGAGGGTTGTGGATCCTCTGGATCTGGAGCTAAGGTTGGTTTTGAACCACTATTATGTAGATGCTGGGAACTGAATCTGGGTCCTTTAAGAGCAACAAGTGCTCTTAACTACAGAGATATCTCTTCAGCCCCCTTTTCTTTCAACACTATCTCAAACCAGGCATATGATTAAGGTTGTCAGTGATTGCCCCTGGACTGCACCTGTTTCTTTTTTAATTAATCAAACGTTTATTGAGTACCATCACAATGCTGAGTAGTTCATCCATGTATAAGATGTGAAGACATCATGTAACACTGTACTTACCATTCTTACCTGGCTCTTATGGCCTCTGTTATAGAATGTGATGCTTTGTGATCTAAGGGAAGAATGTTGAGATTTCTGGCTCATTGGTACAGTGTAGTTGCTATTAGTCAGACCTTTAAAAAATGTTATTTATACAATCAGAATACTTTTTTCTTTATAGATAGTGAACCAGAACTCCTTATGTAGCCCAAGCAAGCCCAAAGCCATAGTAAACCTTCTGCCTTTATCCCCTGAATGCTAGGGCTACAAACATGAAAATTTGCTAATATATATATATATATATATATATATATACATATATATATATATACCAAAATACAAGTTTAGACATGAGTCTTTATTTCCTCTGAGAAACTCAACTATTTGTGTAGAGTGCCATGGACCTGCTTGCCAAGTTCATATGTGCAGTTCTTTTGGAGTTAGAAAGATGGAGGGGATAGAGGGAATGGAGGGGGGGCTCTCCTGCTTAATATCATCTGGGCTATATCTAGATGAGAAGAGAGAAGGCCTGTCCATCTATCCTACAACACTGGCCCTGAGGGTTCCAATATGGAGGGTTCAGGAAGTAAGCTGAGGTGATTAGGTAAGAGGCCCCCCACAGCCATGTTCTTCTCATCTTTCATGTAGGAGCTTCAGGGTCTATGAGCCCTGAGAAAAACAGTCTGGCTGAGAGCAGAGCCTCTGTGGCTGATATTCTAACTTAGAGCTTTACCAGTGTGCATGTGGCACTTCACATCCATATTTCTATTAATTTAATCCAAGTACAACCAAAATTAAATTACAACGAACACATTGTGGGTACTCACTAGTCACAGGTAGCGGCTAGCTTCCTGTTGACCCTAATAAAAGAATCAGTGATAAATTGAAACAATAACATCTACCCTATTTATGAGAGTCATTAGGATAATAAAGAACTTAGAAATTTGAGAGAACTTCTGATTTTTGATGTTTAGTTTAGGATCTATGTAAATACTCTGAAATCTGAAAAGCTCTAACATTTTGACTTCAAATAATTTCAGGAAAGGGATACTCAGCCTCTATGTGGAAATGTTTATCAAGCTTCCAGTGCTGTGCAGATGCCATGGTGTCCCCTCACTGATCTGGAGATGCCACAGTGTCCATCACTGATTCTCTTTCCTCTGTCTGTTTGAAATCTGAAGAACAGCATGGTGTTTTGTTAAATTCAACTGCCCTTATGTGGGCTCCTGCTACTCCACTGTTTGGCCCTTGCATCAAGTTGCTGTGAAGGGTCTTATCCTCAGAGCTGGGTCTTCAGTGAACTGTTAGCCTTATGGAACATCCTTTGAGTAGGAGTCTCAGTGCCATGGCTGTGCAAGGTAGCTGCTGCTGTTTCTAATCGTGCTCACCCTGAGCCAGTATTTCGGGCATAGTCTTTTTCCTTTAGAGGAATGTTTATGTCTGATAATAGACCACTGTTATCTGGATGTAATATGGATGATACTTCATGCATCAGCTGCCATTTGCATTTCATGCAAAGAGAACTACTTAATACTTACTAATGAAGATTTAATAGAGTGCCTTGCCAGATACAGACCATTGTAGAATTCCATATTAATGAGTATTTCAGAAACCATCCCTTTCAGACAGCACCTAGGAAGTGTGAATGTGCTGCTCTTAACTGAAGGCAGTGATGTCCTGACTGGTATTACTGGTGTCCTTAAACCTGCACTTTCGTTAGGTATGTTCACTTTACAGCTGTTCTTTTCACCTAGAATGCTAAACGTTTTCTAGAGTGTTAAGTCACTTTTTTCAGGAAGCTTGCCCTCTCCAACAGGAGCTCTACTTTTGATAATTCTCATGAAACTAAGTGGCTAAATTGATGCATATGGCTGCTCTCCACCTTTCAGAGCATGTAGTATGATGGATGCCTTGTGGCAGTGCTTGCTTCTTCAAACGGGAAAGCTTGATAGGAATTGGAGGGTGAGCCTTTTGTTGGCTAGGACAATGTGTCCTTCACACCCATCCCACGTTCTGTGTTGGAACCAGCAATTACTTTCCTATTTAGAGTAATATTACAGATAATAAGTTGGTTCCCAGCAAGCTCCACAGATTAATCCATAATAGGGCTGAGTAGATGGAGAAACACACAGAGAGACTTAGTGAAATTCTATACAAACAACCTCTTGAGTTGTTGAGTGGAGAATGGTTGGTGGTTTTTTTTTTTTTTTTTAATAGTGTAAATCCCAGATAACTATCATATTTATTAAATTTTAAGATTTTTCTGATTTTTTAGTGTGTAAACTTTTTTCTTTCATAACAGCTTTGCCATTAAACCAATGAACACTGTGTAACTGGTAGAAGTTGAGCTAAATTTAATTTTGTCTGC
Organism: Sigmodon hispidus; assembly: GCA_004025045.1. Taxonomy (NCBI): domain Eukaryota; kingdom Metazoa; phylum Chordata; class Mammalia; order Rodentia; family Cricetidae; genus Sigmodon; species Sigmodon hispidus. The sequence goes on from PVIH01001891.1 coordinate 127,845, forward strand.
ATATTTGCAAAAGTTGTGCTGACTTTTAAAAATCTGCATTGTACCTTTTAGGGTTTTTTTCTTTTAATTAAATATAATTTTTAAATGGTCTTCTATGATTAACTTATTGTTTTTCTTTGTTGTGAAGAGAATTAATTATATTTAGTTCATGGTAGTAACAAAAGCAGAAACCTAAAATTTTATTATGCTATAGCCTAAAAAGGCAAATATAACTTATTTTTAAATAATATTGACAAAGAAAGGCAAAACATATTTCCCATCTGCTATCTAAACTCTGTAATCTTTAAATTACTGTAGAAAGTGACATTAAATACTGTGCAATTGCTTATTCTATTTGTTTCATGTTTTTGAAATGATTAAATATGAAAATAAATTAATATTCTTATAGTGTAGTAGACTATGCTTACCCCTACAGCATCTTAGTTTAAAGAAGTGTTGACATTTTTTATTTTTACTAGTCAAGATGATGATATATCTATGCTTTAGCTTGGTGTATAGAAACTGTAATATATTCTTAAACATCAGGCTGCTTATATTTTGAATGGTAAAGAAGTTAATTTTGTGTCTGTAAGAGGGACACTTGGCTTGCATGTGCCTTGTGTATTTATTTTCAGTTGATTTGGGGGAAAAAATCTCAATGTTATAAGCTAAAACCCCCAAGAACATCATCAGCCTGTTGTACTATGTGATGTGTTTCCATCACAACAGGGGAGCTGTGGACCTATGGTCATGCCATTTGATGGGAAATCTGCAGTAAATTAAAATTAAGTTCATGAGTTAATATTTAAATTCCTGGTAGCCAGATGTGATGAAGCATTTGTTGCTTATGTTTGTTAAACATAAAAGTGTTGACACTCAGTCATGTAATGGTCTCGTTGTTTGTTTTCTGGGTTTGTTACATAGAAGATAAAAGAGCTATTTTTCCAAAATTAAAGCTAAACATGTGGCTTTATGTAAAAAATCTCTTATAAACAGAACACTTGATTGAGAATACAAATTATTAATTTGTATCTATGGTGGATTTTGCTTCTTAGCTTTTCTGTGTCTCAAAAGCAGCCAAACATTGTTATTTCAGTTACGTTTTGCTTTTGAAATCACTCACAGTTTGATGTTTTACTTAATGATACAGAGTCTTATGTTCTGGTCTGCATTTGTGAGTGACTGATATTCCTTCCCATCATACTGAACTTAATTGCAGACACAGGCTTCTTAAAAATGATTAGTTCTGATAACATGCTCTATAGGGAGTTTTATCATAGGAATCTTCATGTCAAAAGATATGTTTCTCCCTACATACCTTGTTAAACTTTACACATTGCAGAAAGACTTGCTTCAAGAAAGGAAAAATAAGAGTTTTCTGTAAGAAAAATGTTTATGAAAGACACATGACTATAAAAGTTCATGTTTGCCAAATTTTATCTCTGTATCAGCATGGATGTGTACAGGATGCTCTGATACAGTGCATGACTCAGGTGCATGCTGGTGGTTAGCTCTAGATCCAAGGGTGTCTTGGCAACATACCAGTCTTCACATGAAATTGGACATTAGGTGGTCTTCTTGTTGCTGTCTGTCTTACTCTAGATGTGTGGCAATTGTGGGACAGTATGTATGTATGTATGTGTGTATTCAAGCCACTTTCCCTTTTGCTATTAAATAGTTGCTATCAGATTTCCAGTCTCTCTATGTGCTAGGGAAAGTATTTAATATATTGTTTTCTTCTCTTCTCACCAGTTCTATGATTTGGTAATGAATCATTATTGTTTTACATGCAGTGTAAGCAGCTGGGTCACTAACTTAGATTTAGAATTCAGAGCCCTATCTAGCCTTTAACAATTATACTACCTAATTTTCCCTGCTATAAACTTATAAAGTCATATGTGTTTCATCATATTGCCTTGAAACTGGCTTCAGGGTGTAATAAAGCCTGTAGGAGTGGTTATTACCCCATCCTTTGAGGCACAGATAAGTGTTGGTGCACCTACTAGGGATAAGGAAGGGCTACTCCCGCCCCAACTTAGATCTGGAAGGGTTCAACACGCAAACCTTTCTAAGAATTTCAGATCCTTAGTTTTGTTCAAGCCAACTAGTGCCTTGTAATTAAATTGTGGGGACTTGGTCTCACTGGCATTTCTAAGAGAGTGGGTAAGAAATGTCTGTAAATCCTGGAAACAGTCAGTGGTTACACATTGGGACCCACAAGTCCTGGGGAGGTTTAGGATGGTGTTTGTTAAATCTCTTTGATGTTTAGTACTGGTATGGTTTCCTGAGCAGAGATGTGGTATTATTTTACCAGTGAGGAGGGAGAAGTGGAAGGTTGGCGAGATGAATGGATGCTGGAAAGTCACCTCATAGACCTGTGAGTGGGAACGAGAATACTGGACAAACTGATCACAGCAGGTTGAGATTTTTATGGATGTGCTGGAGGGCCCTGCTTCAGGTCATAAAGAAAATATGTCTAGTTACTTGTACAGGTCTGCATGGTGGTTCGGCAAGATGAGACATGCCCATGCCAATGCTGAGGTGCGGATACTAAGAGCAAGTTCAGGTTTGGGATGGATAGGCAGAGTGGAGGACTGATGATTAGGTCACTCTAAATATTGGCATTTGGACCTTGCTTCTTCTACCCCCTGTAGTAGAAGAGCACTTGCCTTCTGCTACATTACACTGGAGTTATGAGGTTTGTTGCTGGGTGGTTAGGGTCTCAAGAGGAGATTTCTCAGGCATAAAAACATTTTAAAGCCTAAGATGTGAAATTAGATCTAGTTTTAAATGCTTGTATGGCTTGTATGTAATTTTGTTATTTTA
>PVIH01001891.1:130749-200488 GCA_004025045.1 Sigmodon hispidus
TTTTTTTTTTTTTTTTTTTTTTTATTTTTTTTTTTTTTTTTTTTTTTTTTTTTTTTTTTTTTTTTTTTTTTTTTTTTTTTTTTTCTGCAAAGAGGAGAATATTGTATGGCTTAGTAGTGGTCTCTCTTCATTTTCTTTTAAATATTTTTCTAAGTTGTTTCTTTTCTGTAGAGACTTTAAGAAGATCCTGTATTCTCACACACAGAGGAGTTATCAGATCCATGTTGGCGTAGTATCAGAAAAGTTCCCACGTGCCTTCTGAATCTGTCTTCTGCAGGGCTCAGTTTCTGAGATCATGATTGTTTTGTATCCCACACCCCTTAGTGCTGACTCGTTCCAACTGATGAACTCTGCTTAGCAAAGACAGAGTGTTATAGTCGAGTAGAGAGCCAAGAAACATTTACCACAGAGAGCTAGCAGTGACACCCTCCTCCAGAGCCTGGCATGTTCCCACAGCTGTACTGTCTTTTAATCCAGGCACTAATGAATCATAAGGCCCTATTTATTGATATGAAAAATCTCCATGAGGAGTTTCTATAAATCCACATGCCCAAAGAGATGTGAAACAGTACAAGACAAAGCTAAAGAGCATCGTTGAAATCTCGATCTTGTAAGTAAACTGTCTGGCTTGAACCAATCTCTGCAATTTAGCTTCTCTGTGCCCTTGACTAAGCTAAGCCAGTCAACTCTGCATGCCTCAGTTTCTTCAGATTTCAAAATGCAAATATTAGCTTCTATCTCATAGGCTGGTCTTAAAGGACTGAATTAATATCTGCAAGGGTTTTAGATACTCACCACTATATAAGCATTTGTCAAATATATGCTGAAAGTAGATACTATTAGGCCATTTGCTGGGCTACCTGGTTGTGCTTTTGCTATAGATGAAAGTACATTGGCTAAAGAAATTGCTTCCTGGATGTTATTAATGCATAATACCTATAGATATTTGACTTATCAAACATTTTCAGCTGTAGCACAAGAAATATGTGCTGATAATAATGTGAAATCATTTATTTTAAAAACTCCAAAGGATCAGATTTTAAGGCTACAATGGTTTGTCATAGCCACAGAATGATGGAGGAAATATGTGGTCCAGTGTCACCAAATTGGATCTGACACCAGGTTTGTGATGCTGGCAAATGTAGAGGTGATAGTTTAAGAAAGCTGAATTATTTTAGAATCTGGGAAAATCACTATGGTATGGATACTAGCCCTTTATCAAGAAGTCAGCAGATGGAGTGCCAGGTTCTCCAAATTCTTGTAGTGGAAAAAAATCTATTCATTGTCTTTAACCTCTCAATATGAATGATGACAGCAAATCATGATAGTATTTAGCATTTGAAATTATAATACTTTTGAAATATTCCACTAGTCCTGGTGAGTCCTTTCATTCAGTGTGCCAAATCAACAGAGATGCTCAAATATAATGTTTTCATATTTTCTTTGATATTTTGAAAGCTGTGTTTCATTTTGATTCCTTTTTTTTTTTTTTTCTTTTAGTGGTTCTCTGGCTTTTCTGCTGTAAAAAAACATTGAGATTGATGAAGAGGAAGAGAGAAAAATAAACCATTAAGGACCTTATCTGTTTATCTGCTTGGTATTAGTTAGTCCTGGGTCTTAGCTAATCATCTGGGAACCTCTCTGTCCTGCCCTCCTTGTGAACTCCGGAGAGTGTGTTTTGGATGGCCCTGCATCATCCTGAGACAGAATCTAGGCTATACTCTGAACTTCAAAAATAAAATTGCTTTGGTTGTTTTTTGTCTGTATTTTACAAGGCTTATAGATCTTTAGCTGTTCTATGGCTCCGGTACAACACTGTTTTAGACAGACTTCCAGGGAAAGATGTTGATTCAGCCACAGTTTACTAGAAAGCTCGATGTTGTGAAACTGAGACACAGAAAGCAGAGAATTCAGTCTCTGGAAGTGTGGTGGAGAAGGTTAGCTGAGCATGTGCTGAGGGATAATGTGAGGCCCGAGGGGAGAGTGTCAATGCTGTGAAAAGAGAAGGGAAGCAGCTCCTCTGGCTGAATGAGGAGATGCAGAAGTAATTAAGTCTCAAGCCTCCTCTGTCTGGAGGCTTCTGTTTATCAGAAACTACTTCTGCCCCTGGGAACCGTTCCTATGTAGCTAAGGAAGGTGTTTTTACTTGGCCTTCAATTACTTGAATTCACACAGCATTTTTGGCACTTGGGGCTTGTCTCCCGGATAACTTCCTTACCTTTGTTAGAGCTGTAGACAGAACCTTCAATGTGATATGACTAGACTTTATATCCTTATGGTCATTTATAAGACATACCTACGAGGGCATATTTGAGGGTATTTGGAGGTATTGAGCAAAAGAGAAAATATTTCAAGCGAAAATATTTTTAGGTAAGTATCTGCCAACAGTAGAATGTTGATTACTAAAGGCAAGGGAAAATGTTCTAGGAAAAGTGGATCAAGACAGGATGGAGGGTGGCAAGCATGAACTTCTGTGTCTGAGGAAACTGTGCTCACAATTTAACTCTAAAGGGTTTTTGTTTTTTAAATTTTATTTTAAAATGTGTGTGTGTTGGGGGGTTACTTTAGTACTAGTAATAAGAACTCAGATTGGATCTCTGCGAATGTATTGGATAGCAGTTTGGAAAGGGTAGCTTTAATGAGTAATAATTAGATGAATTGTAGTCTTTTTTTTTCCCCTTGAAATTACACTTCCTTACCATGTATGTATGCATGTGACCAAGGACAGCTTGTGGGATGGGCTGTCCTCTTCTGCTGTGTGTGTTCTGGGAATGGGAAGCCTCGGGTGTGGCAGCACATCTACTGAGGAGCCATCTTTCTGGCCCTGAATTAGAATTTTTTAAAGACCAAAAATGATGTTCAGTATTTCAGTACATGCTTATAATATCAACACTTAGGAGGCAGTGACAGATTTGAGGCCAGCCTGGGCAACATGCAGTTCTGCCTCCAAAACCCAAACTGGACTAAAATGTACTGCTTATCCATGTATGTTTCTAATAAGAACATGGGATTCAAGCTGAAGGTAATCTATATTAGATATAACTGTACATATAAGCATCATTAAGCAAGAAGGAACTATCTTTATACTTTAATAACCAGATGTGTGGATTGCTATATTACTGAGTTTTGCTTTCTTAAGAAAACATATTACATTATATAGATGCATTTGATTTTTTAAGAGATATTCTTCTCCTATTATTGATTTGTTTTGTATGTGTATGAATATAAGTGGTTGTACATAAGTGCTCATGTAGGTATGTTCACGTGTGTTTAGAGACTAGAGGTGTACTTTAGGTGTCTTTCCTGATTACTCTCTGCCTTTGTGTGTGTGTGTGTGTGTGTGTGTGTGTGTGTGTGTGTGTGTGTGTGTGTGTCTTCATGCGCCTGAATGAATTTGTGTGCACCATGCATGCAGGTACCCACATAAGCCAGCAAAAGTGTTAGATCCCCGGAACTGGAGATTGTGAGATGCCTGACATGGACGCTGGGAACTGAACTCGGGGCCTCTGCACAAACAGCAGGTAGGTGCTCTTAACTACAGAGTCATCTCTCCAGTCCTGAATCAGTTCAGTCTTCTTAATGGCAAAGTTCTGTGACTTGAGAACTGTGGACAGGAGTTGAGAGAAGTCAGATATCATTTCCATGCAAATCTGGTCTCTAAAATCCTCCTTGAGTACATGTCTGTCTAGAGTACACAGAGGGGAGTTTACTATGGCAAGGATGAAATTAGGCGAGCCTGAAGGAAATGTAAAACCCTGCTTAATGAGCCTGTTAGGTTTTTATACAGATTGACTGTTACTAGGCGAGGAATTGTCTGCCCTTCTGGATCTCATCTCATGAAGAGGTAGCTTTGGCCCTATAAACTGGGGATGTCTCTGAATATAGAACACTGTAGTGGTGTGGGCCCTGAGGCCCTTCCCTGAACAGCAGATGCTGGCACGTCGCTCAGTTTTATGTATGCTGAACCAATCTAAGTGCAGTATGGGAGTTTGTTAGTGTGTGAATGTTCATATGCTAAGAGATTTTAGTGTCTTGGGTAATGAGTCATAGACAGTTAAAAAACCAAGCGCTGCTTCGAGGTGTGGTGAATGGAAACAGCTCTGAACTCTCCTGATCTCCAGGCCCATTCTCCCAGGTCCTCCTCACCTCTCTTTTCTGCAAAGCTTGTCTGTGATCTCTTCTCTCTGGCATCAGAAGCTTTGACACTTGTCCAAGTCTGACATCCTTTTCCCAGTGGAGTTTCGGCTTCCTCATACAGGGAACTGCTATGAGAGAGGCTCGATTCTAACAACCGTGTGTTTTATAGCCTTGTAGGGGAAAGAAGACTAATGATGAAATTCATGTGGCATCTTCGGATGAGACCCCTGTTCACACCTCTCTGCAGTCTTGGTAGATTGCTTGGGAATGCCACATGCATTCTGCAGAGAGAAGCAGCCGGTGTGTTTTATGGGCTTGGCATTTTTTTGGAGAGAGTGACTACCAATGCCTCTGATGGAAAGACAGTTGTTTGTAAAACCACTGGGTATTTTCTCAGCTGTGCTAGAAATCTGTGTGAGTGAGCATCAGATTATTAGCTTTGGCATCGGGGTTTCAAACCACACAGCCCCGTTGCCACTGCCCTGACTCCTTGCTGACCTGGCTTCCTGGAGAAACCCTGGTCCTCTTGGACCTGACCCAGGCTGCAGCTGGGAGCTGGGCTCCTAGTGCCATCTGCCTGGGCAAGTACAGGAAATGCCAAATGGCCTGGCAGTTTTCAGTGTGGCCTTTGGATCCTCGGTGAGCCATATGGTGCTAAAATGTCAAACTGTTCCTGAGTGTGGGCCACCGTTGAGGAGGCTGGGTAGAGAAGGCACACTTCAGATACAGAGCCTGCTGAAGCTGTCCACTGTCCAGCTGCTGGCTCATCATTTTGTTAACTGTTGTTTGTCGTAAAGGGCTTAGCTGATAGTGCTCTATCTATATTGTGAGAAAAACTAGTGTGCTTGCACTCACACAGTATGTATCAGGAGCAGGGTCTCTAAAACGTTTCTGAAAATAGTACCATACCCTTGGGCTGTGGTCACCAAAACAGGACTAGGAGCCAGTGCTCATGTTCCTTTCTGTTTCTGCCCCTTTGTGTGACATTCTGGCAACTGTGCTTCATGATGGATTGACATAGACACTGAGAAGTTTCCAGTCTCTGTGTGAAGAGAAAACATAACGGGGACTTACAGATGATCCCAATCAAAACATCCACAAGTGCTAAGTGATTGAGTCCAGAGAGAGTGCTTAAGTCTGAGGAGAGGGAGGAGGCTGTGAGTGACAGGGTTCAGATGAGGTTAGCCCTGGCAGGCTTCCTAGAGGAGATGGCTGGGCGTGGGTTTGGCCCATGTCACTCCTCTTAGGCCTTCTGGGGACTTCACATAAACACGTATTTCTCCTGGCCTGGAGCGTCTAGCTGGTTCTAAGGAACAGGGGGCAAAATGTATGGATTCAAAGAAATTTCCTCATACCTGGGGGTGAGGGTAGGCAGGAGAGTACCTTAGATTTTAGTTAGATGTGCTTCAAAATGGATAGAATTTAAGAAGTGTATTAGGTTCAGTTTGAATCTTTCAGAAATCATTTCATGTGGATAGCAAAGTGCTATAGCTTGAGAGACTTGGACTCTAATGAATCATTGATTTTTTTTTTTTTCTAGTTTAAATAAGTTCATCCTGTTGGGGTTGATAAACATTGAAAGAATTGCTTGGGTTTTTCTGAAATCATACTTGACCTATTTATGTCAGATCAGCTATCTGAGGTGTTCCAATCAGTTTCTTCTCACATTAGTGTTGTGAAATTTGAAGACTTAGGGCCCTAGAACGAGCTTTCTGCTATTTCTAGTGCTGTGGAGGTGCATTTGGACCTAAGAGTTAGTCCAAAACTTTGCAGTCCTGGAAAGGGAGAGTTTATCCACCTCCAACCTTCCCTTAAACTTTAATTTCAGAGTTATCAAAAAAATTGAAAATAACCTTTATGTTGTAATTTCAGTCCATTTCACCCAATGTTAGCAATTTTCTTTTTCACGTTAACTTTGTTTTAGTCACCTTTTTCTTATGCACACATGTTCAAAAGCATTGTACTTATTCACCAGAAGACACATGTGTGAACATGCCCTGCTGACTTCTGGGTAATGCAGCCTAGTAGCATTAATATCTGTTGTGATCTATCAGAGTCCTTTGCAATAGTAAAATAGATATCAAATTCATTAATGTTTAGGAAACAAAGTATGCTGCATATAAAATTGCATATACAGCAGTGCTGGATGCTGAATGTTTTTGTGCTGTGTAGAGCAAACACTTGCATATGCATGTCAGGATATACATTCAATTCAGGATGCTGGTTACTTTCATAGTCATAAAGGATGGAGCTAAGTTTTCTATGGCAGTTATAACACTTCAGCTTTGAAACTGAATGACAAGTTCTCTGTCGGATGGTTTATTATTTTCAATGACTAAAATGTTAAATTTTGAAATAGTAAATAATATGAATGCATAGTTTCTTGAGGCCATTCATTAGAAATGCATTAGTGATTAGCTTTTCTCAGACAGATGTACAACTTCTGTATTGAAAGGCAGAAGGGAGAGATTTTTATAACAGGCACTTATAATGGCTTTTGGTAAAAATCATTGACTCTGAACTTGGGTCCATAATGTAAATAAAAGCAGGATGTAATTCTGTGATCTCTACTTGAGCTCTGTCTCCTTTTCTTTGGCTCGAATGCTTACTTTTAACATAAACACACTAATCAAGTAAAGAGTGCCTATTAGAATCTTGGTACTGTGGCTTCATTGAGAAATATGCCCCCTAGCCGTATGTATTTGAACACTTGGTGTCCAGTTCTTGGCACTGTTCAGGATGGTTATGGATTTTTTAGGAAGTGAAGCTTTACTACTGGTAGTACATCACTGGGGGTGGGCTTCAGGAATTTGCATCCTCCCTTTACTTCTTGTTTTCTCCCTGCTTCCTGTTAAGAAATGCTTTCTGAGATTTCTGTTTCCGGTTCCCATCTCTTTCCCACTCCTATGGACTTCCCCTCTAGAACACTAAGCCAAAACAAACTCTTTCTTCTTTAAATTGCCTTCAGCCATAGCAACAAAAAATGTTAACTAACACAATTGGGATACCTAAGCTATTTCATTCCCAAGCAAGGCTAAAGACCCAACAGTAGGAATGAGTAGGCATCTTGCTTTCAGACTTTTCCAGACCCTTCCAAAACATCTAAAGTTCTTAAATCATTGTCCTGTGTAATAGGAAGTTTCTGGCCCAGACTAGCCCCAAAATTTGGACCACCTGTAGCTGCTTAGCTATGTATAACCCTGAGGTCTGGACCAGCAGTTCCAAAGTACCAAATAGAAGGCTTACATTAAGTTCATGCTAATTGACCTATGGCTCAGATATATTGCTAGCTAGCTTTTTCATCTTAACTCAATCTATTTCCATTAATCTGTTTAGCCATGTGGCTTGGTACCTTTTCTCAGAGCAGCATGGTTATCTTCTTTTTCTTTATCTGTTGGTGTCTCTGCTGGTGTCTCTCTGGCATCTTTTCTCTGCTCTTCCTATTCCCAGAGTTTTCTTAGTCTGGTAGCCCCACCCACACTTCCTGTCTGCCTTCTGCCAATCAGCCTTTTTATTAAGCCAGTAGGCTGGACAATTATTTACAATGTAACAGAACATAATTCCACTACAGTTCTGAGCCTCTATTCTAGTGGCTCTCAACCTGTGGTTCTCTACTCCTTTGGTGTCATATATCAGATATCCTCCTGCATACCAGGTATTTACATTACAGTTCATAACAGTAGCAAAATTACCATTATGAGGTAGCAACAAAATAATTTTATGTTTGTGGGTCACCAAAACAAGAGGAACTGTATTAAAGGGTCACATCATCAGGAAAGTTCAGAACCACTGTTCTAGTCTGTCACCTTGGAATCCAGAAAACAACACATTACTGGACAGACCCCAGCAACAAGGTAGGAAAGTATCTGTACTTGCAAGGCTGTAGCTGGAGGAAGAGGAATCAGTGTCTAAGAAATACCAGATGTCAAATAGCAAGAACTTCTTTGATTCATCTTGTAGAACCAAAATAAAGATCATCCACACACATACCTCAGCTAGTTAGCTCTTGCTTTCCTGTTGTTCTGCTTAAGCCTACCACTTGTATCAGTACCTTAAAGATGGACTTGGGTCTATGCATCCCTGTATCTTTTTATCCCTATACATTCATTTGCTAAGTCAAGACTTATCCTTTAAGCAAGCTGCAGCCAGGATTTTTGCCCTAAAATTGGGGTTTGTTTTAGCTCAGTTACTCTGTCTTTTACATGGCTGCAACTTTACCATGCCATTAATTTTCTGTGTCAGAGTTTTTTTTGTTTGTTTGTTTTATTTTTTTTAACCTATAAGTGTCCCATGGCCACTTTTAAGCTTATTTGAACATATTAAATAATTATCAAGATTAGGAGGTTCAAATTCTTTGATAAAAGGACATTAGACATAAGATGGTGTCTGAGCATCCTCACTTTCTAACTAGTGGCCTTGCCAGAGTGTTCACAGTTTCTATATCATGTCTTTCATCAGCCTAGGGCGCACAGTAAAATATTTCATAGAGACCTGTGAGGGCTGTGGAGTTTGAGCCCTCGTGAACCACATGCTCAACCTCTTCCATCCTCTTCTATCTAGTTGCCACACTGGTTTCTTGAGTCTCTATAGAGTTGCAGCAATAGATGCTATAAATGCGGATGGGAGTCTGGGTAGTTTGGAAGAGAAATGTCCTCCTGGGTACATACATTTTAACACTTGATCCCTGGTTGGTGGATCTGTTTGGGGAAGTTAGGAAACTGTTAGGGGGTGGAATCTTACCTGAGGAAATATGTCACTGAGGGTGAGCTTTGGTACATTATCCAGAATGAATGCTTTTGTTCAAAGTAAGCTATTGTTTATGTTAACTCTTTTTGCAAAATGCTTTCACAGAAACACAGGAATTTGAACAATTGTGTCCTATAGCCCAGCCAAGAGGACACATGAAGCCAGCCATCACAGACGACGACCTTTGGACCAGTCTTATAATACCTATGGGCTTCCACATTTTGCTTCCTAGTATTAGAGTATTGTAAGATTGAGGGTTACCCCCTCACACACACAAAGGAGTTTAATTTACAAAGATCTCAGAATGTTGAGCCTTTCACATAGAGCTGCTAGGTCTGAGTCTGCTTGAGATCTAGGACAGGATGCTGGTGATGGATGGTACAGGATACTTCCTCTGAGGAGCAGGTAGTGGAGCTTGGTAGTCTGGCTGTATCGTTCAAAGTTAGGAGTAGACATATGTAGACATAGAGAAAGATAGAACATTTAGGAAGAAATAAAATCTCATCACTCGTTGTACAACCTGCACTAACCAGGTATACAGATGTGCATTGTGCTGTACATCTTGTGCTAACCAGGTGTATAGGTATGCATTGTGCTTTCTCAAGGTCAGGTTTTCATGCTGCTTCTGAAAAACACATCTCCACTGTTAGCCTTCTGTGGCTCTGGGCTTTGGAAGTTTGCCAACAAGGCTTAAAAGGAATTCTCCCAAAGCCGCCTTTGTTTCTCAGAGATTTTTGTAGTGCTGCCTTAGAGAGGCAGAAAAGCAAAGCAAAAGAAAAAAAAGTAAATAGAAAAAAGGGAAAAAAATGAAAAATTTTTCATGTGTGTTTGTCTCTTTGTATATATTCATTTTTTTTAAAAAAAGATATCAGGTAAGATGACATTTTTTCTTATTATTTATTTATTTTTAGAAAATTGAGGAATAGAGGCCTGAATACAACATCAAGAGTTTTTTTTCCAAGTGTCTTTTGAGAATTCTATACAGTTTAAAATATCAAATGTGTTTTGCTTTTGTGAAACAATGGACTGGCAAGAAAACCAAGAATATTAATCTTAAGAATTGACACCTGCAACTCAACAACTTGTCCTCCGTGTCTGAATCTCAAAAAGCGGGTCTGCATGGGAAAGACCTCTGGACGTGGGAATGGCAAGGATTTTATATACATATAAAACATCCGCAAAACACAGAAATCAAAAATGAGAATAAACAAATTGGATTTTATCAAATTGTAAAGCTTTTGCACAGCAAAGGAAGCAATAGAGCAATGTAATATTTTGCAGAGTAAGAAGAGATTTGCAAACTCCATGTCTGATTCATGGCCTAGAATGAAAATGTAGAAGGAGCTCAAGGAATTCAGTAGCAAAGCCAGTTCAATGAGATAGGCAATAGGTTTAGATAGACATTTTCCAAAAAGATATCTACAAGTAAAACAGAAAAATTTCCCAATACTAGTAATTATCAGGAAAGTGCAATATAAACCACACTGATACATATCTCCTCACCCAGTAAGAATGACTAATGTGAAAAAGTCAAAAGATTAAGAAGTTCTGGTGTGGGGCTGGTGTGGTGGGTCAGTAGTTAAGAACACTGGCTTCTTGGCCAGAGTACCCAGGTTCTCTTCCTAGCAACCACATGGCAGCTCACAAGAGTCTGTAACTCTGTTTCCAAGGAATCCAGCATTCTCACTCAGACATATATGCAGGCAAACATCAATGCACATGAAATAAGAATAAAAATTATAATAAAAAATTCTAAAATAAAAGTGCTGGTGAGGCTGTGGAGAGAAGAGAGTTCTTCACATTGTTGTTTGGAATATGAATTAGGACAAGCAAGCATCTTGGAAGCAGTGTAAAGCTACCTGAACAAATTAAAACAGAATTATTACAGGACCCAGCAATTTTGCATTGGATCCAGATGTGGTCTATTCATCTTAGCAATGGAGGGAGGTGATATGGTCCAGATGGGGTGGAGTCCCCAACATTGCTACTCTATGATTTCCTGTTCTAGGGGTAAGAATAAAGCCTATATGTTCTACTTCTGTCTTTGTCAGTACTGTGTGGATTAGTCCTTAGTCCTGGGAAGAAGCCCAGCTAAGATAGTATTTATTCTTGGTGTATATCACAGACTTGGGGGAGGAGAAGATCAGAGGTTATGAACTTGGAAAGAATTCCCACTTTGGCTTTACAACCTCAGGAAGCCTGTTTTTTGTTTTTTTGTTTGTTTTGTTTTATTTGTTTGTTTGTTTGTTTTACCCCCACAGCAACAGAATGGAGCTGGTTTGGTGACCAGTTTTCAACAGGTACTGCATTTAATCTCCTTTGTAAACCAAAGCCTGGTAGGCACTTGGAGTGTCCTACAGTTCCCTGGGTCCTCCTATTGTCTTAGCAGCAGCACTGTCTTTCTGCAGCCCTGTGGGTCTGTGGCACCTCCTCAGTCCTCTAATGAACAAACACTGTCTTCATGTGTCTAGAGTCCTTTAGGTTATATGGCCTTGGGAAAAAGAATTATAACCCGCATTTGTATATATGTGTACACACACACACACTTTTTTTTTTCCAGGAAATATTTCATTATTACTGTTAATCTCTGTAACACTTCTATAACACTGTTTTGTCACAGCTGGCTCCAAAAGTATCAGGCTGCCACTGAATTTGTTAATTTGCTGCCTACACTTCCTGTTCTCCCTCTCATTTTAGGTTAGATAAAATGCAATTCTTTTGTCACCTTTTCCTTTAGTCCTCTGGACTAAATCCAGGTCTTTGAATCTGCTGGCCATATTCCCATTACACTACATCCCTAGTCCCTGTCCTAACAGTAATATCTGAGAATAGATTTAGATATTACCTCTTTTCTAAGCTGTGTAGAGTCCATACATTGTAAAATTTCTACTTTTGGTGAAATTTTTAATAATATGCCATTGGAGTTAATGTTGTGATTGGTAGTTAGTGGCTCTAGAACATTTTTTTTTTTTCTTGTTGCTGCCTTGCTTTAAGGGATTGCTGGTTTTGATCAAATGAATCAACTGTTTGGGGAAATATTATTGTCTTTGCTTAATAAGCACAGGACAGCTTTTTGGTAAGTTTTGGCGACCAGTGCCTATACTATTAGTCTTCTCGGTCTTCACAGACTAATGGGCTTAAGTTGGTTGTAGGAGCTTCCTGCTTCCTGCCTCTTGATACCAATGATTATCTCAGTTGCTCAAGGTTGTGATAACAAGACTGGGTGGTTTAAACAATAAACATTTGTTTCCCACTGCCTAAGAAGCTGGAATTCCACGCTGAGGAACCTGCAGACTTGGTTTCTGGGTGGGCCTGCTGACTTGTGTGTAGATAGTTACTGTTGGCTGAGTGTTCCTTAGGGTTTTATTTGTGCTTGCATGTTGACAGAGATCACTCTAAGACACTAATTCATCATTAGGATTGCACCAATCTGGACCAGTCTCAGCTTCATTTTCTACCAACATGGTCTTATCTCAAATACCATTGCTCTTGGGGAAAGGACTTTAACATACAAGTTTTGAGAGCTCCAAACAGTGTACATCTGGGAAAAGGTAGGTGCAAAGTTGGATTTGCACAGAGAATCTGTGAGTGGTTTCTTCTAGCACGTGGATATGTTAGGGACCTTTCTCATCTACTGGTTATCAGGAGAAACTCTTGTCTTTGTCTTAGTTAATATTTTACAATCCTAGTATTCATACTTAGTCTTTGCATATAATATCTGAGTATACTTTGCCTATTTTAAATGTAAGTCCTGTCTTAAAATTGATTTTTATGTATGTCTGTGTTTGTATAAATATTTGTGAGTGCTTGTGTGTGTGTGTGTGTGTGTGTGTGCACTCTTGTGAATGCCTGCTAGTGTGGAGGCCAGTAGCGGGCACAAGGAGCTGAAGTTACAGGTATTTGTAGGATTTCTGGCCTGTTATATGGGTGTTGGAATCCAAACTCTAGTCTTGATTATTATGCAGCAATTTCTTAACCACCGATTTATCTCTTCAGCTCCTCAAATACTGTTTTATTTTTTGTTTTGTTTTGCTATTCTACTGTATTTTTACCTAAGAGACTGGCTCATATTCTACAGTCACTATCAGGGGTAAGGGAAACAAACGTCTTCCCTCCTGTACTGGATTCATGCCAGAACATTTAATAACTGTATTCATTTCCGGACACAGTGATTTTTAGGGAGATGTTGACAAATCAGAGTGATTTATAAGAAGCAAAGGTTCAGAAATGAGGCTGGCATGTGAAAGATGATAATGAAGGGTGAATTATTTAATCTTTGGGTTGCCACTACAGGTGGTGGTGGTTAGTGCTTTCAGGAATGTTGATTGTATGTCAAATATTATACAAAGGACTATGTATAAGGTGTCTTATGGGATAGACAGGCAGCCTGGGAGGCAGGCCCCGTTAGCCTCATTTTCAGATGAGGGAACTTGAAATACAAAGAAACCTGACCTGGTTCAGGGCACACAGCAATTTGTAAATGGGAGGCTGCTGCTATTGTTACTTTGGTCTGCCTCCAGGACCAGTACTCAGCCTCCAAGATCAGTGCTCAGCCTCGAGGACCAGTATTCAGCACCTCTCCCTTTGAGGGCATTTGTCAAACTAGCCAACAGATTATTATTGCAGAGTTATTTGGCCAACCTTGTGTGAAGTATTACATTATTCTGTTTTATTGCATTAAAATTACCGGTGATTGGTTGTAAAATGCATCTCTGTTTTATTCACCTATATGAAAAATGGCTGCTCATATAACACACACTCATGAGAACCCCTCTGATTTTACAGTAGGTAAAACCCGAAGAAGACATGTATTAAAACAGGTAAAAAATGTTTGGTATTCGCCCAGATTTGGGACTGAAAGCCTGAACAAAAAGGGAGATTTAACTCAAAGAAATGCTTCTCAACCTCTCAAGCTGCTGAGGAGTGTAATACTGTGACGTGTCCTGTCATGGAAGAGGTGAAACTGAAGTTCATTGAACTGAGTAGAAGGCGAAACAAGTAACATTAAGGATGTTTCCATATCTTAATATTTGTTATTGAATATAGTTAGTACACCATCCACCGAGTGATGACAAAGTTCTCGGCAGTTATGTCTATTGATTTTCCATTATTACATGCCTGGTGTAATATCTCTCATTCTGTTGTCTGCTCTTCCTTTTTCTTCTCCTTTTCCCTCTCTGTTTTTTTCTCTTGTTCAGAAACATGATTGGTACTATTTCCTTTTGCCTCAGGTAAAATCCAGATTAGAGAGCTTTGTTTCTGGGCCCTTCTTCCACTCAGTCTATCTACCCCACCTTTTTGCTTTTCTCTCACATACCATGGCTGAATCCTAATGGTGGATACCAGGAATACAAGCTCTTAGCCATGCTGGCATGCACTTGAGCTCATTTCATTTTTCAGCTTGTTCATCTTCCTCTGCTTCTGTAAAAGTCTACTCGCCCTTAAAAATGTAATTTAAATGTGCTTTCCTTTAAAACAAACAAATAAAACCCAAAGCTTGCCTGGTCACATAAGCTAAAGGTAACCTCAGTCTTATCGTCTAGTGATATTTACAACATTTGACTTTGAACTCTGCCAGTCTGTCTTTTCTACCAGTTTATAAGCCCTTGGATTCTTACCACTTCATACTTAACTGCTTACAGCTCTGTCTGGGAAGTCTTGCCACTTCTGCTTTCTGCAGAGGGCTCACCACAGGGGACTTGCAGGAGGAGGGAGGGAATTGTGGCAGTTTGTAACCTCCTTGTCCTTTCTCTGAGTGTGTGGATTGAGCTAATAACAATTGCGTTTTTGCTCCCTAAATTCATTACACTTGTCTGTGTTACTGGGAATTGTGACACAATTTTAGACTGAGTGGTTGACAAGCCAGCTTCAAATGGCAGCTGTGGTCTCTGGGACCACAGAGGGAAAACTGTACCAGCAGACAATGGGGTTTTCTGCCTTGCTACTCCTTCCTAGTTTCTGTTTCTTTGTGTTAAAAAATCTTTTTTTTTTCCTTAAGGTATAACAAGTTTTATTCTTTTGTTCTGAATTTCTTTATTGCTCTGAAGTTTTGCAAGTTCTCAAACACAGTGAAGGAAAACAACAAACAGCAGCAAACCCAAAAACCAAAATAACAGTCTGTAGTTGTTGGACCTACACCAGCGTCTTTGGAAATCAGCCCACAGACTTCTCCTTTGGATGTGTGCTGTAACAAAAGTCTGATCATTTGTGATGTTGCCTACTGCTCAGACTTCTTTTGACTGGGAACTTTTATTCTTAATTTGGGGAGGGTGCCCTGGATTCAGGAAGAATATAGGAGGGGATTAACAAGGATGCCTATTTATTGTTATTATTTTATACACTGTTGGCCTTTAGTTATAATTGGGAAAAGAAGGGCAAAAACAGATTTTTCTCATTAGATTTTGGTTAATTTGGAAAATTTAATTTTTTGATAAAGATAATGATCGGAATACCTTGTTGTTCTTTGGACACTGATAGTAATAACTCCTGGACATGACCTTTTAAAAACAGAGTTTAGGTGCTTGAGTCTCTATCCTTGGTGTGTGTAATCTCTGCAGGCTGCTCAGTCAATGCAGCTTGGGGACAGCCGAGGGGCTGGGACACGGAAATATTGAACTGGTGGCTTACTGTGCATTAAAGGACAAGGGTTACATAGCTAATAAGAATTTGCTTTAGGGAATAATATTTAACCAGTTAGACTATATTTGGACACTTGAATAAATTGAATGTGTCCTATACAGCTTAAGTATCTACCATATTGTGATTCTGTGGCAAGGAAGTATAAAGAAATACAGCAGGGGTGTCCATATCTTTATATATGTGTAGATATGCTAATGCTCACAATAGGTTAAGAAAGGGGAGCTTGAATATTTTATAAAAGCTTTATAAAATTATTTTAGAAATAATTTTAATTTTAATAATAATAATTTTAAAAATTATTTTCTAATTAAGGCAAAATTGAACTGATCAGAGATTTATAAAGAATAAATTATACTCAGAGGAGTTCATTGATTAATCAAAGAATATTTTTATTTATTTGTGTTGTACATGTGTTTTAAGAATGTGGTTATTTTTGCCAGTCAAGAATGAATACCAATTTAATCAGAATGTTACTTCTCCTCTGGGAAATGAAGCAAGCTTTATTGAGACAGAGCATTTTCTTGTTGAGTGGGATGGCACACACAAAACTATTGAGAGTTCTTGATTATTTAGAAATTACTTCATTAGTTTTTTAAAAGATATTTTATCTAACTATTAAAATTATTAAACATGTTAGTAAGATCAAGCTTATATACCTTTTGCAGTTCATAGTGTCAAGTTACCATGTGGCATTCTCATGTCTACAAAATAGATGATTTTTAAAAGATGTAGGGATACCAGGCATGGTGGCTTATTACTTGCATCCCAGCCCTCTGGAGGCAGAGGCAGGAGGAGTATCACAGTCTTGAGGACAGCCTGGTGAGTTCCAGGGTAGGCCAGGACTGCACAATGAAGCACAAAACTTTAACCAAGCAAACACATACCCAAACCACAGAAATCCACCACTAAAATGATTCTGTAAGAAAGGTGCATTTGCCTCTTCAAAATGTCATTTAATAGCATCCTTGCCTCTCACCATGGTATAAGTTCATTGGATAATTGTCTTGACCATGTGCACTCACTCAGTGTTCCGTTTCTGTTCTATTCCATTCCACTTCTCTGTTCATCCCACTCTATTTTCACTATGCTATATTTCATTACACTTTTTCCATTACTCTTTTTTCCATTGGCCATTGTAAGAAGCATTAATAATGGTGACCCACAGGCTGAATAACACTGATTCACTTAAGCTCCCAGGAAACATACATTCCTCTTCCACATAGCCATCCTTATTTTTTTGTAAGTGTATACCCAAGCAGTGTTCCCTCGTTAAATTTGATTTTTTTTGTGTATATGTATGTGTGTATGTGTGTGTGTATGTATGTGTGGGCATGTATGTGACTACAGGTGCACATGCATGGGTGAGCAGGAATCATTCTTGATTACTATGTATCTGATTCATTGAGATAGGGTTTCTCTATTTAGCCTTAGTGTTCAGCAGTAAGTCTCATCTTGCTTGCTTGCTTCTGGGGAAGTGCTGTTGCTGGAATTACTGATAAGCCACTGTGTCCATTTGACATCGTTCTGGGTGCTGAACCACCTCTCTGGCCCCCAGGAGCCCCTTTATAGTATGTTCTTTATCATATAAACAAGGAAATATAAAATGAAAGCATAAGATTGAACAAGAATGTGTAGTTTATTTGTAGAACTGTTTGAGGGCTCATGACAAATGCATTTACGGAATGGAAGCAGAGACAGCATCTTCAGTTCTGGACTCTATTTTGGTTCTTTTTCCGAGAACAGTATTGGAAAGTGCCTCTGCTTATGAGAAGCTGTGTGGCTCTCACAGGCACACACAAGACCACTGTCAATGTCATCTCTCACTGTTGTTAGAATACCTGAGTAGCTATGTTATCTATCCAGAGTTTTTGGATTTAGGCTACTTAGCAGACTGAATATCCCAGGAGAACTGAAATATTAGAGAAATTGGGGATTCTTCTAGGATTTAGTGGTTGATCACAATCCTGGAAGTTGGAATTCTATAGCCTAGGTATCTGAGTGCCTAATCTTTAATATTTTTTTCCTTTAATCTATGGTCAAGTGCAATTCAGGAATGAAATTTGTAACTACTGAAGACGGGCTGGCATATGGACCTCCTTTCTTAGTGGCTACTGCAGAGTAGGTTGGTATGTTGAACTGTGGGCCAGGTATTTAAGGAGAATAAACCATGTTACTGGCCCTAAAGCTAATGAAGATTCTGTTTGTTCTTCAGGGATCTTTCTGCCTGGGTGCTGTTCTAGTTTATTAGCATGGGAATTAAAGGTAGATGAACTAGCAAGAATGGAGGCCTTTTCTCTCTCGTTCATACAGTGTCTCTGCCATGCTGTGCATACCTACCTACCCTTGCTAACTTCTTCCAGTAAGGTGTTTTCAGGGCAGGGATATCATTATCTTCGTGCTGTTTCCAGATACCATCTCTGCATGAATGTTTGCTGGTTCTATTTTTAATATTCCATCCTTTGTGAGAGCTGTCACAAGGCCAGGATGGCCTCTGTCCTGTTTATCTCTCTGACTCTTGCTGGTTAAGTTCTATTCTTTTGTTCATGATGCCTAGAGAGCCTTTGGGGATGGTGGTCTGTGCTCCTGTAATTGTACTGGGCCTGAGTTCAAGCTGCTCTGCACCTTTGCAACCCTGCAGCAGAAGCCTCCTCAGGGTTCTCAGTAGTTACTAAAGGATCACAGCGAAAATGAGCTCCAGCTCCCACACAGGGAGCCAGTTTACAGGGATGGAAGACTGTCACAGGCTGCTGTGGCAGTCTCCCACTTTGCTGATGGTCTGAGAAGCACCACTCTCTCTGCCTCCTACCCCTTTCATCTTAGCCCTCGACACAGATATTAATAAATCTTTCCAAAATGAGATGCTGACAGTGGCTCGGGCCTGTGCTGATAATGATCATATGAAGGGCCTTTTGTCTGCCTTGGCCTTTTACCTCCGGATCCTGCACGCTTTCCCCATAGGGACACTGGCCTCTTTCCAGGGACGGGATTTATATCTTTTAAACCCTAAACAGCAGATTGGTTGAAACCATGAAGATTATTACAGCTTTTCTTTGTTCTTTTTCCTCCCCCTTTCTTATCTCTTGAGGTTTTACAGCTGTCTTGTTACATGTTTAAGAGTAAGGATTATGGCATGTAACCTTTCTTTTTAAAATTTTTATTATTTTTTGTTGTCTTTCCATCAGTTCACAACACACTTGACTCATTTCAGGCACTTAATAAATCCTGTAATAAGTATAAGTGGATAAATGACACTAATACTATATTAGCTATTTTTTGTGTCTTCTTGTATCATGCATGCATTCATCCTACCAATTATCCATTTAGTCAAAAAATTTATTGTGCTAGGTGTTAAAGATGCTAAGAAGGACTGAGATAGTTTTGTCCTACGGAGGCCCACAGCTTACGATAGACGAAGATGGTTGATTTCTTCTTTGTCTACGAAAGCCATGGGTTACTAAGCTTCTTGTTCTAGAAAATGACCCTTGTCTGCTACATTGACACCCTAATTCTTCTGTTGCTCAATCCAGATTGCCAGGGGATCCCCTCAGTTGCATATACTTGGGTGTTCTGTTTGTGCAACTCACACTGATCAGTTGTGGGCCTCGACACCTTTTCAGACAACCTTGAATGCTGCATGAGGATTGATTTGTCCAGCATGCAGCATTCATCTCACACTGAGAGCTTTAGATTATCTCAAAGAACAAAAGACATCTAAAACACAAGAAGGGGCAGATTGCATTTGTTACTGTTAAGACATATTTATGGCAGATAGCTTGCCATTTCCTTGATATTGTGTAGGTTTTCACTGTTATAAACCCATGTATTTCAAAGCTAACTTGACACCAGGAGAAATGACTCAATTTATTGTATAAAATACTGGAAGTCAAATAGATTTATTTTTGGTAACTTTTCCTGATGTAATGACTCGACATAAAATAGAAGAGTGCATTTCAGATACTGTGAATTACTGCCTGAGTAAATTCAGCTTTGCAGTGTCATTAATATTTTATTGCTATTGTGAATAAGGCTGTTAAATTTAAATCAAGAATTATTGGTTCCTTTTCGTAGGACATGTATTTTTACACATATCCTGAGTATTTAACTGTTTTCTCTTCTCAACAAATTAAAGACATGGCTTAAGTTTATCTTGTGATTACAGATTAGTTTGAGAAAAGGCAGAATGAGTGAAAAACAGATATGTTTGGGGGCTATGCTGTATAAGGTTGTTCTAGCATTTCTATATTTATGTAGGCTAGTGACGCACTTCATCACTACATTGGTTCTTCTTTTCCGAAGAATCTGCTTGATTGCTTTGGCAGAAAACAAAACACCATGCTGTTGTTCTTGCATATTAGAACCGTTATGCCCTAATATCACCCAAAATGCATGCCTGTGATGGAGAGAAGTATATAAACTATAAGGAGAAATGCTGAGACTTTCTGCACTTGTGGAGGGAGCATGAGCATGCCTTTGTTTCTGTTTTAAGGCTCATCTCCTGGGGCCCAAACATCAAGACCTTTCTCCTTTGCCAGCCTCACCACCCTTAGACATGTGTTGTCTCCGCACTCCCTGCTCAGCTCTTAGAGCAGTTGGAACCTGGGTGCTAGCCATTACTCTGCGTTCCTGGCTGGCTCTTTCTTTCCATTTCTGCCAGTGACCTCTCACTCAGCCATCAAACTCTACTCAAATTTCCCTTGGTTGATAAAGCCTTTCCTGATCTTTCCAAGGAGAATTAAGAGCTTTGCCTTATGGATATATTCAAAGATACTGTAGATAAAGAGTCCCAAGGTCTTGACGCTGAGACAATGGCTTTCCTGAAAGCCTGAGCCTCTAGGTGTGTGAATGCATTTTATTTTGCTCGCTTGTGAGATCTGTAACATGGGTTTTCCTCTAGTTTGTAGTTTGAATACACTAGTGGAAATCTCAAACTTATCAAAGGACGAGCTTGTTCCTGTAGTTTATATTTTTTTAGATAAGCTAAAGAGTTGCATGGTAACCTCTTCCCCTTTAATCCTCCTCCTTCCCCTCCCACTCTTTCCTTTCTTTTGGTGTAATTATACATGAACAGAGCCTTCCTCCAGCATCAGGAGTCTCATATATCCTTTGGCCAGCTCTCCTGCTGAGGTTATCTTGTAATTGTAGTAGAATATCAAACCATGACATCAATGTTACTACATTACTGTTAGAGTAGACTGTTTAGTCTTAAAAGCATCACAATAATCTGAGCATAAAATTGGTTTAAGTAGCACAGAAGACCTCTCTTGTACTACCCCTTTGTAGGTGCTCCATCTTTCTACTGGTTCTTGTCTCCTGATGAATACTGGCCTATTCTCCATTTTTGTAGTTTTGTCATCTTTGAATGTCATGTAAATGGACTATATTACATATAGCCTTTGAAGACTAGCTCCTGCCTCCTGGTAACAATAATGCCTTGGATTCACTCAAGTTGCTAAGGGTACTTCTATCTTTTATATGCTGGGTATTCTACACTGGTAGTGTGGAAGTGTTTGGTCAGACTTTTCATACTGAAGAACATTTAAATTGTTTGTTGCTGAGGTTGTTATAAGAAAAAAAGCACTATGAAGTTTTATGTTCAAATTTTTTGTTGTATATAAGTTTTAATTCTCTGAGAGAAATGCCCACAACTATATTCCTAGGTCAAAATTACATATTCAGTTTTATAAGAAATTGCCAAACTACTTTCTACAATGATTCTACGTTTCACTTTTACTAGCAAGGTATGAGAGAGATAAGTGGTGAAGGTGTCAGCATTTGACTCTGCTGAGAGGTGTCCATCTGGGGGTAGCATTCAGAATCTTCTCACACTGAACAAGGGCAGGGCTGGAATACTCCATTTCCAAGGACTATCAGGGAGTTTCTTAATTATATGTATGCTGTGCTGTTTGTCTAACAATGGTGCTTTAAATAGATGAGCCTTAAGCTTGGGCTTTCTGTGCAGAGACTGCACACACATACTCATTGGTGAGGTAATTTTGTTGCTGTTATTGTTGAGTATTACTTAAAGGTTTGTGTGTGTGTGTGTGAATATGTGCATGTGAGTACAGGTGCCCATGAAGGCCAAAGGCTTTGGATCCCCCTGGATCTGGAGTTACAGGCAGCAGTGGGGGTGCTGCTGGGACTAAGTGTGGATCTTTGTTAGGCATGGCAAACTCCCTTAACCACGGAGCCATCACTTCTCCCTCTTGTTCAGTGTTTGTATTAGCAGACATTGCATGAAAGACAATAATATCAGACATCCAGAAGGCACTGTAGTGTAAGGTGGGAATTTGGAAGTGAAGAGATGCTAACCATTCTAGCTGTGCGTATTTATATGGGCTTTGTTGACTCTAATATAGAAAGGATAATGCTGAATTCTCTGTGCTTTTGTGAGACTGAGTATTGTAAATAGCATGTCCTGGGTTATGAATATGATGTAGAATTGCCTGTCCTTGAAGATCTCAGTTATCTTTTAAAATTAATTTTGATGTTGATTTCACATAGCTTATACTTCTGTTCATTTTGCAGAAGAGAGAAAATATCATTGGTAATTCTATCAGAACCAGGGTGATAAGGCTGGCACTGATTGAAAAGATACTGGCTACAATGAACTGCCTATACCATGGAAGTTTCATAGCAGATATGTTTAAATATTTGTTTAGTGCCCATTGTTTTAGAAATGGAAACCAAAAACCAGAATGTTGTTTAACTCAGTGGAGGTCACATACATATCTCAAGGAACTAGAATTCTAAATCAGACAGTCCTTCTATTCAGTTGTACACTGATGCCTACTCCTTAGGGTGTAGATTGCCTTGGAATGCAGTTTCCTGTGTGGTACAACCATGACATCCATGGCTCTGAACTAGGCCCTCAGATATCTTTACTACATGCCCTGGGGGCCAACCTACAAGGAAATACAACAAAACATTATCTTGAGGCCCCTGAAAGCAACCTCTCAAACAAAATGACCTTGTGTTTCAGAAAGCAAGCCATTGGTATTTTTTAAATAGCTGGTTGGATTTTTGAGAGGCAAGATAATTACTGTAAATGACATGATGGAGATGGTTTTGGATCATCTTGGTGGGGAGAGAACTGTCTCTAAAACATATGATTTTCTCTGTCTACTATAATTTAAAACATGAAGATATCATAGGAAGCATTTGATATTTTAGTTGCTTGAAGTGAACTGATATGTCCCTTTACTGGTGACATTACTATTGAGGGATATGATTCAACATTGTTTTTAATTTCAAATTTGACGAAGCTGTGGATTTTCTTATTGATCAGTTTCATAGTGTGTCCTTAGTTAACTCAGTGATTTGGAGCTCTTTGTAACATTTCACATGCAAATCTTCCTTCTGAAAGAACCTTCAGTGTTGGGAAATGTACACTCATTTTTGAAGTGAATGTCTCACTGACCTCTATGATCTATCTTTCAACACTTCCCAGCACAGTAGTTTATGGACAACCTATGCTTAAAACCTAAAGAATATTATAATTAGGAAAGTGTAGAGAAAAATACTAAGCAAAATGTATCAATAAATATGTCTCTTTAGTGGCTGTGAGGTTTTTTAAAAAATAAAAGACATTTAACCTAGTGTGCTCTTTTAAAAACATTTATTTATTCAATTATTTCATTACTGAGGGAATAATAAAACATCACCTGTGATCTTCCCAAAACTAAGTTAAAAAATAAAATTTATGTTAAGTTCATGCTATGCATTTTTCATATATTTATTTCTATATGTGAGAATAATTTATAAGTGTTGAGGAGGTAGCTCCCAGTTGTTGAGCCTGAGGACCTGATTTCAGGCCTCAGCTCCTACTGAGAAGGAAGACGTGGTAGTGTTCACTGGTAGCATGCTGGGTAGGTTTAGACACAGGGTCCACGGGGCTCACTGGTTAGCCAGCATAGCCTACTTGGTGAAGCTCAGGTCACAGTGAGAGACTGTCTCAAAAACTAGGTGGACACTTGCTGTGGAATGACATGTGAGGTTGGCCTCTGCAGTCCTCTCATTTCCCCAGTGTGTTAGAGTGTTGGTTTATGATATCACTTAACATATTGCACTGGCTGGTTTTGGCACAACTTGAGTCATCAGAGGGGAAAGAGCCTCAGCTGAGGAAATTCCTCCTTGAGATAAAGCTGTTGGCATTTTCTCAATTAGTGATCAATGGACAAGGGCCCAGCCCATGGTGGGTGGCACCATTTCTGGGATGTTGGTCCTGAGTTATATAAGAAGGTGGGCTGAGCAAGCCATGGAAAGTGAACCAGTAAGCAGCTCCCCTCCATGGCCTTTGCATCAGCTCCTGCCTGTGGGATCCTGCCCTCTTTGAGTTCCTCTCCCGACTTCCTTTAGTGATGAACAGCAATGCTGAAATGTAACCCAAATAAATACTTTTCTCCCTAACTTGCCATTTGGTCATGATGTTTCATCCCAGCAATAGACACCTGAACTAAGACACATATTCTCCTCATAACCAGGAAAACAATACCTTGTTGTCACAATAACCTTTCAATTATATTAGTAGCAGAGCAGAGTCTGGGAAGAGCCACATAGGTAGATGGCCCTTCTGTTACCTCTAGTTAGACATCTATCTAGAGTCCCTCTGTGAACATTCGGTTCATATTTAGGTTTGTTTTTTGTTTAAAAAAAACTTTCTTTTATTATATTTGTTTTTCTGTTTTGATTTCTAATGGAAGACATAGTAGAGAGAAAAGGAAGATTCACTGTACGTGTGATTCACTATAGGTAAATATATATAAGATCCACTATAGGTATTTTGTGCATTGGTAGTGGAAAGTTATTGAGTAACTAGTTGATGTGCTACATGGAATCATTTGGAAAATTATTTTCTTTTCATGTGATAGGATGAGTTTTCTTGACTTGGCCCTCACAGACCAGATACTTACTTGAATAACAGAAATGACTGATGACAACAGGCATTAACTAACTTTACTCTCATTTTGACTTTGGGGCCACATAAGGTCAGCCCTCCATTTCCGTTATTCTGTGTGACAAGTACTGAACACCTTACCTGTACGTGGGAGTGCTCAGTTACCTTGTTCTTCCCAATCAGAGAGATGTAGCTGTCTAATTTCAAAACTAGCCACTAATAAAATAAAAACATCTCAAAGTTTATAACACTAAAATATGTAATTATTCTAAAATTAGCAAAGAAATTCTAAAGAAATATTTAAGGTCCGTAATCGGACTTTCCATATCTCATTCAGTAGATGCTCTGCATTTGAACAGCTACAGCAATTATCTAACACAATTAGACTTTCTGTTGCTAATAACTGCCCCTCATAGGAGCATAGTTATATACTTACATATGTCATTTTGAAGAAGTTTGAAATATGTCATGAGTGTAAAAGTGACCTGTCAGGGCTAATTAATTTATACATGACCACAGAATATGTCCTTTTTCCATGTGTACCTTTAGTTTTAGTGTGACTAGTAGATGTAAGGGTGCTAGCTCTTTTGTCTACATTACTAATCCAGCAGAATTTTAGCCTCACTAAAACCTTATGAAGTTTGGGGTCATATTCTCTTTTGTGATATTAAAGCCTAAATTTAAAATATCACTGCTAAATAATTTTATCTTTTAAGTCCAACAGATGACACATGATCTCCTGGATACAAATTTACATGGTTGAATTTTATTTTAACTTCTCTTATTTGTTTAGTTATTGTGATTACCTAGGCTTTAGGTCAAGGCCTAGATAAGGCTAATAAAAGTGGTTAACCTGACAGCTTATGTATTGGCACTGAGCATCTCACCCTACATATCCTACATAGCAACTCCATGAAATGGTTACCATGATGGCCCTTTTATAGACGAGGAAACAGAGGCTCAGGAATATCAAGACTTCACCAGGGATTCAAAGGGCTCTGGAGTATCTAATCTTCAGACCAAGACTTCCTTTCTGCTTCACTATGAAGAGCTATTTCCAAAGCGCATTTAGGATACAGATGATTGGATCAGGTGCCCATGTTGCTGTACCATATATTCTAATAAGTATTAGGTACTTGAATAATCTTTAATGACTGAGGCCTTTGGGTACCAGCAGTATTGTGGAGCCTAAGAGTACCCTAGGGCTCTGAACAAGCATTGAGATTTTAATTTGAGAAAGCTGGGGTCTCCTCTATTAGGAAGTTTTTGCTCGTTTCTGCCTTCCTCCACTCTTGCTTTGGATGTTATGGTCAACTGCCACAAAACAGTGACAACAGGGGCTTCAGCACTGGGCTTGGATCAGGGGAATGGAATCTAGCCAAGTCTCAAAAACTGCAGTTAATCAAATTCCGCCTTTATCTCTTCCCTCCATCCATGTACTTCTTCTCTATCTTCTACTTCTTGCAGCTGATGGCTTTTGTTTTGTTTCTGTTTTTCTAAGAATATCGTACCTTTCCTGCTTCCGTTCCTTTACAGAATTACATAATTTCTTGGCTGTTGTCTAAGGGTGATTTCATTGCCAATAGTAGTTGGAAGTGAAGCTGAAGTGACTAACTCTGGTTCTTTCTACTGCTTTTCACGTTGATGCAGTTTCATTAGGAAAAGAGGAAGATGCTAGCAGCTATTTTTGGCAACCAACATTCAGATTTCTAGGGAAAGCCACATAAGGGCTCTGTGTAGTTTCAGAACCTGGGCTGGGCTCTATGGCGAAGAAATGGAGAGTTTGGGATGTGGTAGCATGGTGGCCAGAGGGCTGAGATGACAGTTACTCCTCCTTTCTTCTGTCCTTGTCATGGTAGACAGGGCTGCTTTGTTCATAGGCTGCTGTCAGGTCCTGGATGAAAGGTTTAGGAGTTACATCATGCATTACATGCAGTAAGCAGAGAAGTCCTAGTAGTGATCATATCTTTGGATGGTTGTCAGTGTGTTGCTTAGGAAGCATGGGTTTTATTCTGCTGGTAGATTTGACCACAATGTGTATCACCTTCCTAAATAAAGCTGAAACCTCCCTTTCTTACATTAATCGTCTTGCACCTATTTGACTGCTTATCGTTTGAAGCTCTCCAATTAAGTGTGATAATAAATTACTTAATGCTTCCTATAAATTCTCTAAGATCTAAGGAGGTGGAAATGGAATACAACCTAAGTAAGCTCTAGGGATTTTTAGAGAAGTGATTCCTTCTGTCTGGTTTCAGTAGTTCTGTTGTGATATAAATAGGAGATCTTGTGGACAGTAGGGAGGAGTTGATAAGCATTTCCAGTTTCCTCATGCAATAGCAATGAAGAAAAGCTTTAATGAGAGTTGAAGGGTGAGAAGCTTAAAGAATGTAATGATGTCTAATACTGACGCAACAGAAAGAGGGTCCAGGGCATGAAGTCTGGACTTGGGCTTAAACTTCTATTTTGAAATAAGAGACAACTCAGTTTTGCTGAGGCATAACTTCTGCATTTTGCAAAATCACTGTGCTGTACAAAATTGCAGTGCTTCAGAAGAAAATAACGGTTTTGCATTTAAAAACTTAACAACACATTAAAAAGCAAAACAGGAACCTAGCAAAGATGGTGGTATAATTTTAGATACATTAAATGTATGTAAAGAAGTACATATAGATGTACATTTTTACATACATTAAGAAGTACATATAGCTGCTACAGTAAATATGCAATTTCCTCTAAGGGGGTCTGCTAACACCTTGCCTTGGTGTGACTTGAAGTATAGACTGTGAACAGAGATGTGTGTGCATGTGTGTATTGTGATTTTCTTTAAGGTTTCTGTCACCCGAGTGTGTGTTTCTTTCAGAGGAAGCCATGCTAAACAAACATGAAATTTGTGTTATGCATAAATCATTTCCTTTGATATCAGTTCCATTGGGGAAAATTGTGTTTTTAAAACTAGCATTATAGAAAATTTACTGTACAATAGACTGTTTTGATTTTGTTTGTTCTCCTTGGTGTTTAAAAATATAAACGGAAATCACTTAGTTGGTCTAAAGAGTAGGCTCATCATTGCTTTAGCTGAGAATCCATTATAGACTGAATTAAAACCTAGGTTGATTCTCAGTGCCAGGTACAATGTGATTTTTGGAGTCATTTGCATATCTAAGCTTTCTCATCTTTGTCTACATGTGGTACAAAGTGGGTTGGGCAAATAAGTACATCTAAGGTTGGTTAATATCATAAGATGGACATTTTGAACAAAAATAATCTACTTTTAAAAGGGTGAATCTATCAGTACATCTTTCAATTCAGTAGAATATGGAGACTTTGGTTTTGAGTGGGAAGAGTACTAGGTGTTGGGTTTGGAAATGCAGGTTTAGCATGCACAAGGCTAAACGGGCTTAACTTCCATTTCCTAGATCTATGCATGTATACAAAGTGGAGGGAAGTCATGATATGTATTACAACTTGGATAAACCTTGAAAATAGTAGCCATAAATCAGACATAGAAGATCATATGTTATGTGATTCCACCATATAAGTGCTCAGAATAAATAAATGCCCAGAGATAGATGAGGAATTAAGTTTCTACTAATGGTGGGTATGAGAGTTCCATTTAGTGTTGAAAAACTTCTAGCACTAGATAGTGGGTTACTACAACAGTTCCCACTATCTAGTGCTAGATGTTCCTACAACAGTACAGGTATTCTTAGAGTCATTGAGTTGTACATCTTAAAATGTTAATATCTGAGCCAGAGAGGTGGTGGTCCAGTTGTTAAGAGTACTTGCTGCTCCTGCAAATGATCTGGGTCAGTTCATAGCACTCCATGGCAGTGTACAACTACCTGTAACTCCAATTTTGAGGCATCAGGCATACACTTCTGGCTTCTGTAAACACTAGACCCTTATGTGCTATGCATACATACATGTAGTTCCTTACATATCAAATTAGAAATAAATTTTTAAATGTTAACTTTTCAGAGATATTGTGTCATGACTGAAAAAAATCTAAAGTTCGTGTTGAATGTGTGTTCTAGGTAGAATACAGTACTTGGTGAATGTGGGCTGAAAGGTGATTCTAGTGGCCTTGAGGACTTTGCAGCCTTTTTAGGGGGAAACCAACATTACAAAGCTGAAATGATATAAGGCATAGAAAATGTGAGAGCCATGGGGGCCAGGTTTCGGGAAAAGGGGCACTCCTGTGCTCCTAGAATCTTCCAGAAAGCTTTCCTGAAGTTGGGTGCATAATAAACTCATTTTGTCTTAGATGAATTTTGCCTGGGAAGTTCTAGGAAATTCCTGTCCCTGGACCTGGCTGCATTCAGATGTAGCAAACTCTAAAAGAGAAGCTTGTTCTCATGTGCAGCCACTGCTGTGAGCAGAGAATTAATGTTTAGTTATATCCAGGCCGAGGAAAATGAAGCCACAATAATGTCCAGTTGGGAGAAGCAAATTCTCTGTGACTAGACAGTGTGTCATGAGTGAGTGAGATGGGAAAGCCAAACATTAAAGGTAGGCAGACCATGTTTGGGACAATGCTAACAAAAGGTATGATTTATCTTTGTTCTTAATTGGGGAGACTGACAAAACTTTGCTGGGGTATGAGGGTTAAAAATCTAAACTTTACTTTATAGGTAAATCTGGTATCACTGTGTTATAGAAACAACAGAGTAAACAAATTGGAAACATGAGATGGCCTAGAAGTAACATTTAAGGGTCTTAATATATTGGGCCTCTTAAAATATAGTCTAGAAGTCTCAGAGATCCCTTTGTGGTGGTCTGTGGACAGATCTGAAATAGAAAATATCTTCATGATAGTCTAAAGTTGTACACTGTGAAAAATGGATGTGTATTGATGGTATAGGTAGATATAACTATGACATCAAACACCGTTCTTATGTTTTTTTTTGTTTCTGTGTACTTGAAGGCAGAAAAATAGTTTCACTTGAGAATGTCCTTGATGAGACAGATAAATTTCAACCCTGGATTCAAAGTTTTGTGATGCTGTGTTGTGAGAGCATGGGGAGCAGTAAACACTTCCACTGCAAACTGAGGAGTGCTGATTATTTTGCATTAAAACACGTGTAAAAATGCTTGAATGCATATTCACTTTTACTTGAAGAATGAAGGCCACACTTACTATGATTAGACTTGCATGCTTGGAAGACATTGCTTTAGAAATGTGCTGTGTGAGCCTGTAACTTCAGTGTAAAAATACTGACAGCTTTCAATGCCATGATAAAATTTAGACTTTTAGGCAAAAATGAGAATTTTGAAAAATTTGTATCTGCCTCTGCAAACCTCTTGGGACACTAATACTTCAAAAGGTTCCTAGTGAGACTTTGTGATGTTCTAATGATGTGTAGGAGAACACACACATCAGCTTTTAGATTTTAGCACCATATGATACAGTGGTGTTTACTATTAGTCCCTGAGTGTGGGTGTGAGGGCCTAGGTAGGTTCCAGGCCATTCCTGGAAGTGTGATGGCTCCTTTGTTCATCTTCTCATTCAGAGAGACCCACTGAATAGATCAGGATTTCAGGACTGAGCCCCTAATGGACCAGATTGGATGCAAAGCTAGGAGTGTAGATCCTTTTTGGGCAGATAGAGTTAGAAAGCAGCATGACTTGAAGGGAGAGTTCCGGTGAGTGAGATGGCTGGGAATAGGGCAGGTGCCAAGGAAAATGAAGCTTTACTTCTTATTATGACATTTACCTTTAGTTCTTTATAAAGTCCTCTGAGAAGAAGTGAATCTTACTAATTCTGAAGTGAGATTTAGAGAAACTGATTTTCTCATTTTCTGTATACAGTCTTGAAGAATTACAGTTTCAAGTGGGGCATTGTACTTACTCCCAGTTGTCATCTTAACATTCAGGAGCCCAGGCTAGGAAGACTATAATAAGTTAAGGCGAGCCTGGGCTATACAGTGAATTCCAGGCTAGCCTCAGGAACACAGTGAGACCTTGTCTCAAAACAACAAACAAACAACAAACACATACCCCTGGGACCACTGTAATTACTTTTTTTTACCATTCACAGGGCTAATAAGAGCATGTTCTGGGGCTTCGAGCACCAAGCCCCCTTCTTTTTGTCATTCTACCTATCTTGCAGGATCTTAGTTCTTGTTTTCATGTGCTAGAGGCTGTTTCTTACTCCTAGATACTACTTTTGTATTTGGAAACTCAAGAAGAGCTGGCCTTAATTGCTAGAACTGGCCAACACCCTACTCTACCCTAAGAGTTTTCTAATAATTACTCCTTCCAACATAGCCTTTACCATAATTTCTTGGGTTTTTTTGTTTCTCTGTTTTTTTTAATTAAATATACAAGGGTATAATTTTTTAAAAATTCAGTGTCTATGTTACTTTCTAAGAATTCTACTTGTGGAAATCTGTTTGCTGGAGACTAAGTTATTTATCTCTCTGGAATGACAATCCAACCTGTCCTTGAAGATAGTTTCAAGTGGTAGGTGAGGACCATGTCCAGACTGGTAGAGAATGTAACTTCTGAAGAGGAAAAAGTGAAACCCCCCAAAGTTGCCTACGGTACAGTGGGCAGTGAACTATGGAAGCCCCTTCTGGGATGCTGAATATAGATTGGTAGAATGGAGTTGGAAAAAGGAAGGTAGAGGAACTTGCTGTGTGGAGGTATGTTGTGTGTGTGTGTGTGTGTGTGTGTGTGTGTGTGTGTGAGAGAGAGAGAGAGAGAGAGAGAGAGAGAGAGAGAGAGAGAGAGAGAGAGAGAGAGAAAGGGGGGTTGGGGAGACGGAGAGAGAGCGAGCCAGCTGGCAGTGGGAGAGTGGGAGTGTATTTCATAGCTGGGAGGGGAGCTGCAGTGTCCCTCTGCCCCCAGCCCAGTAAGTATATAGATCACTCTTCTACCCTTCTCACCCTTCCAGTTAATACCCAGCTTGGGATCTGACGTAAGAAGTTTGGGAAACAGAATCCTTAGGAAAGTCTTATGAGCATGAGGAATTCTTGATCGGAAAGGACTGCAGGGAGGAAATCACCCTAAGCAAATAAGGCTCCTCTCCAAACACGGCCACCATTACCTTGGCACAGAGTTTGCTGAATGCACCTCATCCTACTACCATGCATGGTGCTTGGCACACTTGGCCTTTCCGCATGTGTCAGCCAGCTGATGAGTATGGCCTGGAGTTTCTGTTCAGCATGTGGCTCCTCCCTCTCCAAGCCTGGGGTGGTACTGATGCAATAGTAATTAATAACTTATGTGAACTTTATCCTAGTTAGTTTTATTTCTTGGCGTATTTGACATGTCTTTGAGGACAAAGACTCAAAAATGGATGGGCATGCAGTACACCTATAAATATGTCATGCAAAACTCAATCTACAGAGTAAAGAATGTCATTGATTATATGCATGCTGGTGTACATGTCTAGATGAAATACTTATTTCCTTGAATGTTTACTTTAATCAGAGCTAAATTCTGCAAGTGTTAATGTCTGAAGAGAAGACTGTCTAGAGTGTGAAAATTTTCACCTTTATTGGAAAGTTATATGTCACAGCAATAACTTTTAATAAAGGAAAACAGGCTCCTATTCATGTTGAGCAGTCCTGTGGCTTCCCGGGGAAGCCACTCACTGATGCCCTTGCTTTTGAACACAGTGCTTTTGTTCCAAGATCGTTTCCCTGCAGTTTAACCTCAAAAGCAGTGCTGTGTTTAGAAATGCAGCCAAGTCACTCACGAATATGTAACTTTGGTCAAATGACTCCCTCCCTGAAACCTGTTCTAAAACCTGGGGCTCTTGCTTGTCTGTGGAGGTACAATACTCTTAAAAATCAATACATTCTTATTTTTAGTTCAATGGTTTTGCCTTGAGAGTGCAGGTGGCCCAAGACTCACTATCATGAAAGCTAGTTGCATTTATGTGAGATGTGTATTGCTTGACTATATATAGTATTTTCCTCAAAGTAACAGTTTTGCTTTATTTTAAGCTTTTCATGTATTTTCTTCCTTCTTTGTGTCTCATTTGGGGCCTACAGAGGAAGTGAATTGGCCTGTGTTCACCCTGACTCTCATGCTGCCTAGTCTGGTGTCTTTAGTAATGGGAAAGGCGTGGTCAGCAATGCTTTTTAGTTAGAGATGGTTCTTGTTGTAGATGGCTCTTTACATCTGGAAGAGGCCGGAGACCATAGCCACAGCACAGTGCTCATGTTTAGCCTGCATGACACTTCTGCTACTTTGGGGGACACCTTGACCTCCAGGCTTCCTCTTGGGATATGACCATGTGACCAGGAAGGCAGTATCCTACTTCTGCAGGAAGGAAGCTCTGCATCAGAAACCCTGTGAAAGGGGCCAGGCCCTCATCTCTTCTCCCAGTCCTTTGAGACCGGGCTGGGCAAGGGACATTTTCCCCTTCTTTTATAGATAGATAGCTGTTGCACTTCTTCCCAACATATACAACTGAGTGAAACACTACAACTACTTGGTCATTTTATATTTTTGTTATCTAAAAAACTCCGAAAAGGGGGGGCCAGGTTTGGGTTTATTTACTGCAATTTAACAATCTCTACATTCTACCAGATTATATCTTGAGAAGGAAGTGGATTACATCATCCATTTTCATGGTTGTTAGCAGTTGCTTACTTTTCAGTGGCCTAGAGAGGCAAGCATGTGGGTGCTCTGACATTTGTCTTTGATAAATACGAAGGATGTAATTAAAGGTCAAATCCTGAAATGGGGCTTTAGTTTATTTTGACGTCTGTGGAAATATTGTGTTAGGACAATGTTCTTTTAATGATCCAAGTTTTAAATACCCTTTTAATTATCTAAGTTTCAGTGAAGTCTGCAAAATTAAAGTAGTATAAATAAATGCCTAGTTGCCAGGAGAGTTTTCCAACAGTATCTTCAATTGCCTAATAATAAATGGTGTAATTAATGGTATGAAATATTATACTGTCTTGTTTATTAATTGGTGTGGAGATTTCCGTTCTGAGGCAGAGGGAATGTCTCCTTGCCTTGTAGTTAGGATATGACGTGCTATAAATGAGGATTTCTAAAAGGCTTATGTCACTAATATTGCTATTGATACCTAAGGTTATATAATGAACATGAATTTATAATTAGAGTTGATATCTCTTTTTGAAATTGACCTTTTTAAAAAGCTGTTTCTGG
Source organism: Sigmodon hispidus (assembly GCA_004025045.1). Lineage (NCBI taxonomy): Eukaryota > Metazoa > Chordata > Mammalia > Rodentia > Cricetidae > Sigmodon > Sigmodon hispidus. The sequence goes on from PVIH01001891.1 coordinate 164,297, forward strand.
TTGAGACTAAGGAGCAGTAGAATATCTTTTAGTGTATAGTATATTGAGTGTGTAACCTCAGAAAGGTTTTATGTTGTACTAATCTTAACAGATTATAAATCCCCTGTATGGGGCTGGAGAGATGGCTCAGCGGTTAAGAGCACCGTCTGCTCTTCCAGAGGACCCGGGTTCGATTCCCAGCACCCACATGGCAGCTAACAACTGTCTGTAGTTCCAGTTCCAGGCAAACACCAAGGCAAATAAATGAATAAATAATAAATAAATAAAGTTTTAAAAAAAAAAAAATAAAAAATAAATCCCCTGTATATGTATTTTAAGAAAAATCCAAGAGTTTGGTGACTTCCCTTTCTTTACACAGAGTACTGATGTATTTTCAGAAATGGTCATTCATGTGCCTAAAAAATAGATAATTGATAAATTCTCTTTTATATACCTCTACCGAATTCTGCACTAATTTCTCACAGTGACATTTGAATCTTGATAGGGCTGCTTTAATGGAGTCCCACTTTCTTGCTATATTAGCTTTATGAATTCCTCAGTCATCATTACTCGGGATTTTCTTTTTTTTTTTTTTTATATATATATATTTTTTTTTAACTTTATTTGCCTTGGTGTTTGCCTGGAACTGGAACTACAGACAGTTGTGAGCTGCCATGTGGGTGCTGGGAATTGAACCCGGGTCCTCTGGAAGAGCAGAGGGTGCTCTTAACCGCTGAGCCATCTCTCCAGCCCATTACTCGGGATTTTCATTCATGCCTGGAATGCTTTTACTCCCTCTGCTATTCCTTCCTTATCTTTCTTGGTAGGAATTCCCACCCATTCTCCTTGGCCCAATCTGTAATCTGATTCTTTTCCCTTTTCAGTGTGAATTGTTATGTGATCTGAAGTTCACTGAAAAAGCTACAAAAGGTGAAGCTTTGAAGTTCAGAAAGAGTTGGAATATTGCAGACTGAGAGTTGAATTATCATGGGCGATCTTTTTCTCTTAATTGTGTGTATATGTGAGTCTAGGCACATGTAGGTAGTAGTTCGGAGCACAACTTTCTAGGGTTGATTCTCTCCTTCAGGTGACTTGAAGAATGATGTCGCTCTTGTTCTTCCTGTTTTCTCTTAATAGTCTAAGCTAACTGTCCCCTGAGGTTTGAGCTTGTCCCTTCTTTATGTCTTATCCCAACAGGAGTGCTGGGATTCCAGATGTGAACACCACCCCCTCCAGCTTTTTACTGTGGGCTCCAGGGTTTAAACTCAGGTCTGTAGGCTTGAGCAGTGAGCATCTTTACCTGCCAAGAAATTTTTTGGCCCATCTCAACCATCTTTAGTCTCCTCAATAACTATTTATTGGGCTGGGGAGATAGCCATACAAAGGTGAGGATTGTGGAGTTCTGATCCCCAGAACCCACATAAAAATGCAAGGCAGATGTGGCCATATGCCTATAATGCCAGCTTCTTGGAAGTAGAGACAAGATCCCCAGGGCAAACCAGGCTAGCTTGACTAGCCAGATTGGTGAGCTTCAAGGTCAGTGAGAGACCCTGCCTTAGTAAATTTCAGAAGGCGACATCACTGAAGAAGAAGTCTGACAGTGATCTCTCACCTCCTTAAGCATGCACACACACAAGGCCATGCATGGATGTGACCCTCCCCCCACCCCCCACACATATTGCTCATCAGAAAACATCTGAAACCTGTAGCAGGATTTTCTTCACTTTGTTGTAAGTCACTTACATGCCATCCCCACCAGTGTATCTGGTAAATCTATTAACTTATGTTTGCCTTTACTGTGACTATAAATGTTCACACAACCGCTTCTGCCCTGGAACATATCACCTGGTACTCCTTCAGAGCAGCAGTAGCAGGACACTAAAGCAGCTGTGACAAATTAGAGCAGAACTGGAGAAGCTTAAACAACAGAAATGTATTTTCTTGCTGTTCTGGAAACTTGAAGTTCTAGTCCTGGCTTTGACTTGAAGACAACAGCCCTGCCCATGCGCTCCCATGGTTTTCCCTGTCCACATGCTTCTTGGTGGTCTCTTAGAAGGGCACTCACCAGGCTGGACCAGTGCCCACCTGTGTAACCTCACTTGACTTAATTATTCTTTGAGAGGTTGTGTCTCTAGATAGTCATACTCAAAGACGTTAGGGCTCCAGTGTGACATACTGGAGGGGCTGGTACAGCTGGATCCCAAACAGTAGCCATTTTATACTTTTCAAGCCTCCTTTTCAAGCCTCCCCCTTTCCTAGCTTGTATTACACTGGGTGTTTGAAGGCAGGATGACTTACAGGTAAATGGGCCTGTTAGGCGCTAGCATAATGCTTCATAATAAATAATCACTAAGTATCTGTTGAATCAAATTTCAATTAAATCAATTCCTTAATAATTTAGTGTAGTTATTAGACTTTTATGGGGATGATCTATGGGCAAACATGGCACTTAAAATTACTTTATGGATTGGAGGAAACACTGCCAAGTAATTTATTAAACAAAACCTTGCCAGAGTAGTAAGTCTCTTCCTTCTGACTCACATGATGTTCTTTTACTGACGTGTCTGTCTGTCTGTCTGTCTGTCTGTTTGTCTGTCTGTGTCTATCTACATCTTCTCTTATTCTTATGAACTCATAGAGAAAGAAAGCCAGAGCATAATGTGTCCTCCTTCTAAATCTACACAGGATTTATTTCTGCATTCAGTTGGCAAATGTTAAGCAATGCCTGGCTGTCACTCTCCAATTCTTTTTTTTTGTTTTTTTTTTTGTTTTTTGAAAATCAGTATCATGCATTTTATAAAAAAGCAAAGCATTCAGAATAGATAACAAAAAACTCATACAATAATAAAACTTCTCTTTTCTCTAAAATACATGAAACATAAAAACTAAAATCTAAAGCTTCTCAAGCCAGGTTAGGCTCAGCTACAGAGAAAGAAAGCACAGTAGGTCACAGCTAATGCCCACGGATGCACTATGGCCACCACAAATTTCTGCTAAGCAATCCTTCTACAGACAAACCAGAAGTTTTGTTTTGTTTTGTTTATATGTATTTTAAATCACCTTATTCACCCATCATCTTTCAATAAAAACACGAATGTTTTTAACTAGACAATTCTTTATGCTCTCTGGAGTGGTGACATCAATACCTCATCACAAAGATATGCTGCTCAGAATTGGATGTTCCTTGGAGATATGAAGCTGACAGTCACTAGGTGGAGAACTTGGTAACTTTCATTCTGTAGTCTACAACCCACCAGTTACATAGACTCCCATGTGTTTTATTACTTACCCTACCCCGAAAATCACTCCTGTCTTGTCATGAATCTCTGCTTGTGCTTTATTAAGAATGCCTGACATTACCTAGCTCTCTCTGCATGCTATCACGGCACATGTTTTATCCCCCCAAAATCTGCTTAAATGTCTCAGCCTTCCCAACTATGATCTGTGCTTCTATGTTGACAGTTTTCCTCATAGCAGTTGAGAATACCAGTTGCTGAAGGAAGATTTGAAGTTCTGCTTAACTTTTTGACAAACAGCTTTTTATTAGAAGCCTGCCCAAAGAGAAGGTGTTTAGTGTAGTATGTCAGAAGGAGCTGTGTTCATTCAAACCTGGATTCAGTTTATTTTGATTGCATGGTACTGTAGTGGGATTCAGGAGTCACTTAAGGGACCCTTAGTAGCTCCTGAGAATCTGGACCCAGATGGGACTTGGCCAGGATCACTGTAGACCTGGGAACCTGGACTCCCCTTCCTCTTTGGTTCCTGCTTTCTTCAGGAGTGGATCGAACCATCCGTCGTGGGACAAATCACTCTTCAAGAATTGTCTTAAGGTCCAATTTGTATCAGTGAGTGTTTCCGTAACCCCTTAATAAATATTAATCCTTATATGATTATATTGCAAGTGAATATTTTCCCCGATGTGGTACTTTTCCATTTCTCTAGTTGAATATTACATTCTCCTTGGCTGGAAGCTACACAAGAACCTGCCAGGCATCTCCTGCTATAGAGTTCAGTTGCATATATTTTATGCGTCCCTATGCTTCAGATGAGAATAGAACCCCTTCTAAGAAGTTTCCTTTCGAGGTTGGTGGCTCCTGGCTTCAGCTTCAAGGAAGCAGAGAACCCAGTTTGAAAGCCACTCAGTAGCTATGCTTGCATTTTGACTTCTGGCTCCAGGACTATTCAATTTGCTTTAACTTAAAAGTAACTACAGATGAATAAAATATTCAGAGTTTAAAATTACAGAGGTCTAATTACCTACCTTTTTTGCCATGTGTCTACTTTTTGTTTTGAAAAAATGGTGACTTTTTATCTTTATTTTTCTATATGTATTCCTGTGGGTTCTTTATTGTTATTTTCCTTAGTTTTATTTAGGGTAAATAAGAGTAAATAAATGCTAATTACTGAAGACACGTATTTAGTATTTTGTAATCTCTTAATTAATCTGAACCCATCTGAGATCACCTCAAAGTGACAGTGACTTGAGAGTTGTACCAGTTGATAAAATCTCCCACTACAGTAGCTGGCATGCTTCTGATAGTGACTAACATTTTATTATTCTTTAATGATTCTTAATGTCATTCTATATCAATAGTCCTCTGGGGATAATCTAAAGTTATACATTTAGATTTCTTTCTTGTCAAAACAGTTATCATTACATATGCCTTCCCCCAATGTTACTGATCGCATTGGGTTGAGCTTATTTACTGCTTATGATCAAAATTTCACCTGTGAGCAATGGGTGAATTTTGCACTATTCTGCATAATCTATTCTTTCCACCTAAACAATAACATTTTGAAAAGCCCAGCTTATTTATTTTTTATATTCTTCCTATATTCCTTACCATAAATTTAAAACACAGTGGGTCATCTGGTATTTTCCTTCTGATAAGAAATACTATATACTTGTGCATTCAAATTATGCTTTGTCCACCACAGGGAACCCATGAGTGGGTAGCAGAGATTTCCAATTCTGATTCTCAGAACTTGGGATCCGCCATGGTTCATTTTCAGTTTTGATGCTTCTCTTGCGGAGAGCTAAGTTGCACCAGCTGAGGCTTGTAGTTACAAGCAGAGAAGCTGTAAATCTTTGAAGATGGTTTTGTTTAGTTTTTGGTTTTTATTTTTTTTTCTCTTTTCACCCTCTCACTGTAGCTGTGCCTATATAAGAATATCATTGCTAATGGATGATCATGGCTACTTAATGAGGCCTTCTTTTTTGGTGGTGTACTCAAAAGTAATTCAGCAATAATGTCCTGTGTTACCAGGATGCAAGTAGCAGCCACACATGTGCTGTAGAAGTCCTATTGTAAGATTGAGGAAGTATTAACCTGCCTAACCCTTGTTCACTCATGACCACTATTAGAGGAAAAACCAGGATGAATTTCTTTTCAGAGCCTGTGACACAATGTTCTGAGAAGGGAGAAAAGGGTGGGGAGTGACGTGGGTGACTAGGGTCATTTTTGGATGAAGTTCTGCTAATGGCAAGGTGGCCTTCCACACCTCAGTCCTCCGTCTTATCCTGATGGGCAGGCCAGAGTCTTGGGTCTCACAGAATGCTCTTGAGGAAACTTGTTTTGTGACTGTAAGGATTGGAGCAATTGCTGAGAATGTGAAGTTCTGAATAAATATGTGCTGTTGACATGGGCACATCCATTTCCAAAGACCTCAGAGCCTCAGACCCATGAACCAATGGCAACCCCCCACTCCCCTTGAGACTCAGAGTAATGGTGTAGCCTTCTTCAGCAGACCAAGTGTGAGTGTTGACAGCATTTGCAGAAGATGTCCTTCTTAGCTCTCCCATTATTTACTGCCAAAAACTACTCAGCTACCAAGATTATTCTTGTGGAGATTTAGGAGACTTGTCACCTTGATCTAGGTGCCATACACGTTGTCTCTGAGCTTATCTGAATGTAATAACCCCACCTCCTTGTTTGGCTGTATGGAACATTGAAGCCGCCTTGTACAGCTTTGTGTAAAACCACCCTGAACATACAGAATGCTGCTGCTTCCCAAGACAAGAGTTCAAGCTACTCATTCCCAGTCCATGACTCTATCTTTTCTGCCTCCCCTTGATGTCCCAAGTGTGACATGTAGCTTTCGGTGTGTATCATGTTTCCTCAACCCACACTATCTCAAGTGTGGACCTTTTTATGGGTAGAGAAAACACACTGTAGCTCTGGTTCTTCTGAGAGAGACAGGCTTCTGCCCAGACCAGGAAACCAGACTGTGGTTTCCCTAGGAGCCTGGGACACAGCCAGAAAGAAGAAGGGGTCTCTATGGGTGGTTAGAATTTCTCCTGTGGGCTCAAATTCCTGTTCACTTTCCAGTGCTTCTGAACTTTGGATTTTTGTTTGTTTGTTTGTTTTTCTGTTTTTTAAATCAATCCTGTTTTGATATTTCATTTTCTTTCCAAATTTGGAGATTATAATTTGAGAATTCAGAATAAAACTAAACACAATATGCTACTTTCCTGTTACTTATAGCAGAAAATAAATAGAATTCATGAATTAAAAATAAAAATTGTATGTTTTTTGAGTTAATTTTGTAGATTTTATTAGAACTTATTTATTTTGTTTGTGTGTGTCACTGCATGTATGTGGGCATCATATGACAGTGTGTGGGAGTTAATGCTCTTCTTTACCACACAGCTCATGGGGTGGTGGTCAGGCTTGACAGCAGCTAAAGCCGCTGAGCTGCCTGGCTCGTATGACTTCATAGGTCTTTTAAGTGGGTTATATGGAGTACTATATAAACTCAGATGTGTACCTAAGTCAGTATTACTAGAGACAGGATAATGGGCATATGTATGGGTTTGTGGAGACTCCTAAAATATTTTTAAGCTTCATGTTTTATTAATAACTTAAAATTTTCATTAATGTGAATTGGGAGTTTTAAAGGACTCACTCATTCATAAGTGTTACTCTCTGATCCTGGGAATATTTGGCTTGTTTAAAGCCATCTTTCCTAGTGTTTTGGGCATGTATTAGCTTAGTTATTCCTTATGATCTGTTATAGTTCACAATATGTAGCTTAAGCAGCGAGTATTTCTGGAACACAGAAACGGTACCAGGAAATTAAGAGTCTGGTGAGCCCCAACTTCTTGGTTCCTATTCATGAAGACTGCCCTCCAGCAAATACACTATATCTGGGTTTTCTTTCTATTGCTGCAATGAAGACTATGACCAAAAGCAACTTGGGGAGGAAATAGTTTATTTTAGTTCATCCTTGTGGACTGTCATGAAGGGACATCAGGGCAGCAACTCAAGGTAAGGGCTTGAAGCAGTAGCTGGAGCAGAGGCCATGGAGGAATGCTGCTTACTGGCTTGCTCCTCATGGCTTGCTCTGCCTGATTTCTAATACACCCAAGCCTACCTGCCCATGGATGGCACAGTTCAAGTAGGCTGGGCCGTCTGCCATCAACCATTAATCAAGAAAATGCCCTTTAGGCAATTGGATGAAGTCATTCTCTCAATTGAGGTTTTTCTTTGCAGATAGTGTAGTTTGTGTCAAGTTGATAAAACAATTCACCGGAAGTCATGATGCCATTACGAAGGCATACAGTTTACTATGTGCATTTGGAGGAGACACAGCCTCCTTTCTCTCACAGCACCTTTCCCCAGGCCGCCGCTGAGGTAGACAATGTGCAGAAGGAGGACTTGAACCCTGGCAGTGTCCTCTGGGCTCTTCTTACCATTGTGCTGCCTGCTCTCAAGCCTTCAGCATTCACAGTGGCTTATGGTTCCCTCTGGGTCACCTGCTGGCAGATACACAGATAGTCCACAATGACAAGAAAACTTTGGAGGAGGAGTAGCCGAGCAGAGACCCGGAGGCAGAAGGGGGCTACTGAATCTCAAGAAAGCCCCAGGGCACTGCCATCAGAGCGGGGCTGAAGGGGATGAGACACAGAGGACAGTAAGTGCAGCTGCTCATCAAGGATAGAAAGCAGAAAATTCTGGAATAAGCGGCAAATATATTTGTGGGCTGGAAGAAACTGAATGTGTTTGCTGGTGTAAACAAAAAGGTAAAGCAGTTATCTTTCAAAAAAAACTACTGTTCTGGAGTTTAAAAATGCCAAAAGGGAGTATTCTGAGGGATTTCATCATGTGGAAAATCATAAAAACAATAAATATCAAGTTAAACTGGGAGAATTGCTTTGGGAAATTAGAACTGAATGATCTTTTTTTCTTTCTTTTTCTTTTTTCTTTTTTTTTTTTTTGGTCTGTTGGTAGCCTTTGTCATAACCCCATTTATTGGTCCCATTTGTCTTTTGACATAGAAATGCTTGATGCTATGCTATCATGTGTAAAATCAAGCCTTTTTTATTATTGTGCATATCTCACTCTCTGGAACTGGAACTGTGGCATAGGATGGGCCACTGTTGCCTTTATTCAAAGACATTTTGAATGATGCCATGGATGAATTTCTTAATGAAACGTGTGAAATATATAGTAAATCACCATCACTGCACCCTGGTATAATGCAGCAGAATTTATATCAGTTGTCTGTCTGCCTGTGATAAAATCGCCTGTTAATTCTGAGTAGATGACTTTTATGTGTGTATTGTTCACCATAACAATTCTCATCTTTAGAAGGAGTGGGTTCTCATAAAGTGAGTTCATGGCACGTGTCTTTGATCCTAGCTCTTGGGAAGAAGAGTCAGGAGGACCAGGAGTTAATGGTCATTCTGCTCTACTTGGGATTCCTTTTTAATTAAATAAACTAACTAAAGTGATGCTCAAAGTGGACTTCCTTTCACTCTGCATGTCTTCTCCAATCCTTCCATATATCACTTGGAGTTCAGCTCCTAGAAACCTCTGACAATAGATGGCTGCCTCGTCCCTAGCAACTTCTCGGTGCCGTCTGTGCACTTAGTAATTGAAGTCTACATCAATAGTGAGAATGTGGGATCTGAGCCATTCCCTATGGATGGATTTGTTCTGAGTGCTTTAGTTTGTATGATCTGTGTGTGAGTTCTACATAAATGTTAGTGACTGTATACTCACATGTGTGTGCATGTGCATGTGTATATATGTGTGGAGGCTGGAGGTAGACATTGGTTGGCCTTTTTGATTGCTCTCCATCTTATTTATTGAGACAGAGTCTCTCACTGAACCTGGAACTAATCAGTTCAGCTAGACTGTCTGGGTTTCACTTGTCTCTTTCATTCCAGCATTAGATTGTGTGTATACACATGCTGCCAGACCTGGATTTTAGAGTTCTGGGGATCTAAACTCAGGTCACAATGCTTTCATAGTGGGTGCTTTACCTACTGAAGCATTTTTCCAGCTCCATCCATTTGTTTATCCAAATATGTAGGAATGCAGAGAAATAATGCTTTTATTTATTTTTAAGTTTTATTTATTTAGGAGCTGGAGAGATGATTCAGCTGTTAAGAACACTAGCTTCTCTTTAAGAAGACCTGAATGTATTTCCAGTACCTACATGGCAGCTCACAACCATCTGTAGCTCCAGTCTCAGTGAATCCAATATCCTCTTGTGGTCCATGTGGGGACCAAGCATGTATGTGGTACATAGAAATAATGGAGGCAAAACACTCTTACATTTAAAAAAAATTAAGAAAATCTTTGAAAATTTACTTATTTATTTAAAACATGTTATGTTTTCATGTAGGGGTGCATTCATCCCATAGTGCATATATGGAGATCAGAGAATGACTTGTTGGGAATCAGTTCATTTCTTCTACTATGTGAATTCTAGGTACCAAATTCAGGTTGTCAGGCTTAGTGAAAAAAGCCCTTAGCCATCTTGCTGCCTCTATGTTTTATTATTCATAGTTTCTACTTCTTCTTTGCCCTTGGGAGCCATTATAATATGAACTATATGTTTGACCTGAGATGTGGGAGTGATTTGGTAAGGTTCTGAAATTCTCCTAGTTTTGGATCCACTGGAGGAGATAGAGAGTGAACAGAGAATTTTGATTTATACAATACTGGATGCCGAGCAGCAGCAGCTAACTTAAGATAGTCTATGATGTGGGATGTCTTTCTATATGCTGTGAATAAAGCAACTGTTTTGGCCTATGGCAAGCACCTTAGAAGTAGACAGGAAATTGGAACATAGTGAGGGGAAGGAGGAAGGAGTCACAGAGACAAAATCCAGCCACCCAAGGAGCAACATGGAAAGAAATAGGTAAGACACATGGGCTCCGGGGCATGACAGGTGAATGGAAATGGGTTGAATTAAGGTGCAGGAGCTAGCTAGCAATGTGCATGAGCCTTAGACCAAACAGCATGAAAGTAATACAGGCCTTTGTGTGATTATTTGGGGCTACTCGGTCTGGGGCTGCAGGGAGGGACAGAAACCTCATTCTACAAGTCTATTTTGTGTAAAATTGGAAAAAGCTTCCCTGTAGGTGTGAGTATGGGCCATAAAGCCCTTCAGTGAATGTTAAGTTACAGTTCTCCAGCTGATGTGGTCGGGGAGGAAGAAACTGGGCACTTCTGTAGATGTTCTGTCTTCTTCCCAGAGGGAGTGGACACATTGCTGGCTGTATTAACTCATCATCAAAATGAATATCTAGTCTCCACTGAATCTCAGGGGAGTACCAGAGCAATCCTTAAATTAACTTTTCTTGAGGTTATGTAATTTCTTTTGCTGTTTCTTATGGTTTCTAGTGCCTGAATGGTACCTAGCAAGGATACAAAATGTTTCAGACTTAGTACTCCTCATATGTTGTCATTAGGAGATCTGATTGTTGACATATGTTAGTCTGAAACTCAGCTCATTTTTATTGCCAGCATTTATTTTTGATAAAATATTTGTTTAAAAATAAAGATATGATTATAAAATCACAATATATTTGAACATTTGGAAAATAAAATACTATTTATGAATCCTTGTTTTGAAAATACATATTAGGATTTGATTTATGCAATTATTCCACAAAACAAAATCTGTTCATTATTTTTTCATATTCTTATATAGTTTCCCTACAATTATGTCATTAGTAATATGTAGTGGGGTCAGATATCAACAAATGCATTTATAAATGTAAGAGTGGCTAGTTGTTTTTCTTGGCATGTACGTTTTAGCTAGTTACCCTAGTGTATCTATTTTCTTTTATATATGTATATTATAGAGGTTTTGGACCAACTTGATGTTTGTTTAGTTGGTTATTTTGTTTTGTTTTTAGGCGTGTTGTAATTTTTTCTTCCTTTTTGGTTTTTTTCTTGGTATGTGATATATGTGTGTAATAAGGTCTTGGAACCTAAAAAAGCCTGCCAATTTATTTTGATCTCAGTCAATCATTCTGTCAATTTACTGAATGCCTACTGTACTGAGCAGGAGACACAATTTTACCTTCTCTGACCTTATGAGACTTTACAATGAAGTATTAGGGATAGATGTTCATTGAGTAAACAAATAAATGCATACTTATCAATTGTCCTAAGGCCCACAATAAACTATTTTTTCCTCTTAGAATAAGGAGTCAGTATTAAAGAAGAGACAGGAAGTAGTCATCCTACTTATATATGAGAACCCAGAGCTTATGAGGGCTTGCCTGTGCTGGTATTTCTGTGGGCTGATTGATTTGTTGTTCTAGCCTGTGCACAAAGGTACCATGCTTTAAGAATGTGAATTTCTCTTTTTTAGTGTTATGAAAGTGCTTCTTAAGATTACTTAAAATTCAGCATATGTTAAATGAAGCCCAGCACTTTTTCAAGTTGTGCTCTATTGTGTGTGTGTGCGCGCGCGCGTGCACATGTGTACATGTATGTGTGTGTACATGTAACAAAGGTCACTACTCAAGGACATTTTAATACAATTATATATGCATACATATTATTGCAAAAATACATATTTTTACTATAGCAGTAGATAGTATATTTTTGTAGTCTTGGAGCAGAGTGGTAGAGATTATATTTGCATTTTTTGTGCTCATGACTTTCCCTTTGATGTTTGCTCATTCTCACACTCTGCAATAGTGGTGCAGTATGGAAACATTTGAGATGTCAGAAAAAGACAAGCAACATGTTTCCTGCAAGACTACAGTATATGTCACATTTTAGAGTCCTAATTTTATGACAGATTTTGGTACTAAAATACACAACAGAATCCCTGGAATTCTACCAAGAAATTTTATCGTACATGGCAAACCTCTGCCCTTGTAATCTGTAACACCCACCAAATGATAGGGGAGGCTGTAATGTTTTAGTCTCAAAGGCCTAGAAATGACTTTTGGAAATTTTTATCCATATATACACTTGTGTGATCATTGTGAACCATGTTGCTCAGAATAGCAAAAAGATTCACTAGTAAATATGGTGCTAGAACATATTATTCAAAACCTATTTGACATACACAGGGAATATCATGGGCTACTGGAACAGCCCAGATTCTTCTCATCCTTTTACAAGACCCTTTAAAGGAGTGATTTTTAACCTGTGGGTTACGAACCCTTCTGGAGTCACATATCAGATATCTTACATATCAAATATTTACATTACAATTCATAACAGTAGCAAAATTACAGTTATGAAGTAGCAATGAAATAATTTTATGGTTGGTGGTCACCACAACATAAGGAACTATAAAAAAGGATTAGGAAGGCTGAAAGCCCCACTTAAAGGCTTTCTGTGCAGATCTCCCAAGAGAAGCAATACTTTTCAGAGCCACAAGACGTTTATGAATTTTCCTTTGATGGCTTGAGGCCTGGTACCTTTCTTGTTTCCTCCAGTTTGCTGTTTAAGTTCTACTTTCTCAGCTTCTCTTTCTTCCTGGTCAAGTTGGTACCTTGGTGGTAACCAAGTCTTTGTTCCATTCCTGTGCCACATCTCTGTGTGCTCTGTAAATTGTTTCTGTTCTACACTGGAGCTTTGCTTTCTATAGAAGCTTTACTCGTCTTTCTTACTGCTCCTGTCGTTAATGCATGTGGGAGACAAACCACAGTACCAGTAACCCATGCTACAGTTTGAGAAGCTTGCAGGAAGAGAAGGTGCAGATGTAAGGGAAAAGAGACAGACCACCCGGGCTTTCTGTTATCAGGGTGAGTGTCTGCAGGTTTACATAGCCACCCTTGATCATGGGTATGGATGAAAGACACACCTGCTCTGCAAAGGCTCCTGATTTATAATCAAAATGAACTCTTACACCTTGGTCAGTCTGCCCCTTTAGAACATCTCTCTGCTGTCAAGTTTGTTGCCAAGGGATAACATTTCTTTATCCTTAAGTATGCATCTATTTTATTAGATGGTTCTATGATTCTGTCTTTCAAGTTAGCTATAGCTAAGGTAGCCTAATTCAAAAAAATGTTCTGCTTCAGCTTAGAGTATTGATATTACCTAGAGATTCCTGAGGTATAAATTTGATTGTTGGAAAATGTTTTAGCCTAAGATGATCTTTATTTGATAAAACTGTCTGTTGAGAAGGAGGAAGCTTGCCAGAATTCAGTTCTGTTTCTCATATTCTGGAACCTTTGCTCTATACTGGAAGGCTTGCCACTTTTCAGAAATGAAACTCCCTGGAGCCCATCCCTGATCTGATTACTATTGCATTGGTTTTTTTTTTGTGTGTTGACTAATGATTCAAAGTGTTGCAGACCAATACTTCTGCTATTAAAGGAAGGGTTGTTTTGTTTGTGGGAGAATAATTGGGTGATCAGTTGTTCCAAAGGTAAAGACAGATGGATGAAAGAAGTTGTTCACATGTTGACAACACAGCCATGTGTCAGCCTGTCTCAGCTACTTCACCACACTTTCCTGATTATTGTGGGTAAAACCAGGTTAGCCTTAGACTGTCCCAGCCAGTGTGTTCTCCTAAGAGAACTGCACTTACTGATTTTTTAATTTAGCATATAATCATTTTAGTTTCTTTTGTTTTCTCTTATATGTCAGAGAGCCATATTTTTAAAAAGTAAGAATATAAAGATGTGATATATTAATTTCTTATTATAACTTTCAATAGAAGGTCTAAAAATCATACTTTAAATAGAGTTGAATTTACTTTAGATGAGGACAACATTCTGTTTCTAAGGCTTGGTATAGAAATGGCTAGATTATGGGGGCTGCTTCTTTGGGGGTAATATATTACAGTAGTAATGTCTTTACTGAAAAGTAGTTTGGCTGATAGAACCTTTCTCATTTAAAAGAAACAGTGTCTTTGCTGGCTGCCAGCTTTACTGCAGGAATGCTTAAAAAGATTCCTGTTTAAATTTGTCTCTGATTTGTGTGTGAAGCAAACATTAGACACCATTGTGTTGACAGCAATAGAAGACTTTCTTTCCTTTAGACATTGGATGATTGTAAATTTATTCGATGCTATTAGACAGTAGGTCATTTTTATGAGGAGCTTATTAATGGTGATTTGTAGGCCACTGAAATGATACTTTTAAAAAGTTAATTGTCCAGAGAGGATTAATTGCAGTATTAACAAGTATAGTGATTTATGGAGAATGAGAGAGAGGTGGACAGGGCATTGGGGGAAGACATGAGGAATAGACGCCACTTAAAGTTTACTTGTGACCAGGAGACCATGACACAATTTCTGAGTAATGCTGTTTTCACTCCTGTCCTTCCAAGCAACAGTATGACTATCTGCCTCTTAAAGAATGCAGCAACACATCTCTGCCTTGTTTGGCTTACTTTCTGTTCTATCTCCTGATGTAATTATCTCCCCATGCTCCCAAATCTTCCATGATATGAGACAAAGAAGGCAAATCCTGTGTTGATAAAGGGCACTTGGATTCCCCCACAACACTGAGTTTGCAGGCATATGGAGGCTTCAGTATTCCATCAGTCCTTCTTCTGGATGCCCACTGAGAGCAAAGCGAAGCCTCCCCGACATCCTGAGGTGTGCGGAGGTGTAATTTACTGGTGCCCAGGGCCTGCTGCCTGTGCCTTTCATTCCACCTCCCTGGGGAAAAAGGACAGTGTAATTTCAAAACTGGAATTGTGATTATGGCTTTCTGATCTAGCACTGTCTGTTGGGCATGTTAAAGAGAAAGGAAGAGAAGTTTAATGCAAATCACCACCCCTTTGCAGCAGGGTCATCTCTAGCTGGTTCATACTGTAATAGCTTTCGGAGAAACTGATTGCCACTTGAGTTCTTTTAGACACTGCTTTGAAGAGACCTGATATTTCAGACGCAAAGTCATCACACAGGTCCAAGGACAAACCTGGAAACCTATTCTTCCAGGTTAAGCAGAGGCTATCCCTTTGTAGGCCTGAGTTCTTCACTGCTTGACATGTGATGCAATGCACATGTCAACTATATGAGAAGCTGATTTTTTTCATTATTATTATTATTATTGTTACTATTATCATATTTTTTAATCCATGTATCCCCTTGTTCAGGCTCCCTTCCGCCTCCTGCCCCTCCCAGTCACTCACTCTTGGCTCCATCAGTTTATCTCCTCCTCAACAAGAGCAGGAGGTCCCAAGGTGGCTTAGTTCAACATCCACTCCAGGCAGATCCACTTTCCTCACCTCCACATCAAGAGTGAGTCAGGTGTTCCTCAGGAGGGAATAGGCTCCAAGGTGCTGTCCAAGGTGTTTCATGTCCCAAGCTGTTCAGTGGTTGTGTTTTGCAGTTTGGACATGCTTAGCTTTTTTTGTTTGAAGTCCATTAATGAGTGAGTACATCCCCTGTTTATCTTTCTGAGTTTGTGAGACCTCACTCAGGAGGATGTTCTCCAAATCCATCCATTTGCCTGCAAATTTTAGGGTATCATTTTTTCTCATTGCTGAGTAGTACTCCATTGTGTAGAAGTACACAGTTTGTTAATCCATTCTTCAGTTGAGGGGCATCTAGGTTGTTTCCAGATTCTTGCTATTGCAAATAATGCTACTATGAACATAGATGAGCTAATGCCTTTGGAGTGTGAATGTGCATCTTACAGTATATACCCAGTAGTGGTATTGCTGGGTCTTTGAGGAGATTGATTCCCAGTTTTCTGAGAAATCACCAAACTGTATTTCAGAGTGGCTGAACAAGTTTACACTCCCACCAACAATGGAGGAGAGTTCCCCTTGCTCTGCAACCTCTCCAGCATAGGCTGCCATTTGTGTCTTTAAACTTAGCCATTCTGACAGGTGTAAGGTGATATCTCAAAGCTGTTTTATGGGCATATAATAAACATTAAAACTTTTATATGCTATAAAATATTGGTTAAAAATATCCCATAGGATTGTTGGGGCACTAAAAAAAATTTAATGGGAACACCTTTAAATTAAGGCTTAAACACCTTTAAATTAGATTCCTGGTAGGAACTGATTTATTTCTTGGCAGATGACAAGTCAGTGTGGCTCCTGTGCCTTATGGGAGATGAATATTTGCAGTATAGGACCAGGACAAGAAATGGCTCCTGATAGTTCTTGCTGCTTCATGTATTAAACAAAGTTAGGACAACTACCTTTGGTGTAGGGTGAAGAATTGGGAATCAGGCTGAATGTGGTTCTAGGTCCATGAACACTGGTATGTTAGGCTCCTTTTAGTATTTTGAAGAAAGCACACCTGTATATATTTGGCTATCTTGTGAGATGACTAGAACATCTCATATAGAAAGCAGGGTGAGCTGCTAACATGACCAGAAGCAGGTGAACACAAGGCTGAGTCTAGCTGTTTTCTGATGCTCAGCAACAGACAGGAAGATTATGAAATATGCTTCATATGTTGGTTGATTTCAGTTCTTGATGCTTTCACAATATATAGAGATAATGGCTTAGCATTAATTTCAAATTTCAAGAGCGCAGTTATTCTTAACTAGTAGCTCTGTTGGATTAGAGTTTGGTTCTGCAAGTGAACAGGGACCTATTCAGTGTCATGAGAATATCCTTTGCTATTTTCATGTTGTAGAATTCGGGGGTATCGAGCTTATGTCAGATGGACTCTTGTGTGCTGTTTCAGCATGGAGATACCTCACTGAATGTGTGGGAAGTTATAACCATTCATCAGTGATTCAGTTTCTTTTGGCAATACCTATGCAGCATGAACATTTATTTCAGGGGGAGCTTTGAGTAGAGTAGAAGCTTTTCAGTTCAGGAATATAGATGCACTGTACCTGTTCCTGGAATTTAGATAGATCCTAAGAGTGAGATAGTAGTCTGCAGCGTACAGAAGGCCTACCCAGATATCTCTTTTTGTTTCTCATTGGCTTACTTCCCCAATCCATGATAATTTTTTTAGTGAGTGATGTTTAAATATCGTGTGTGTGTGTGTGTGTGTGTGTGTGTGTGTGTGTGTGTGTGTGTGTGTGTTGGAACTTACCTAGTAGAAATAAAATGAAAGTCAAAGTTACATATAGCCAATTTTATTTTCTGGGGTATGTTGGGACTTTTATAATTTGTTGTAGCTTGACTATATCTACCAATTAGTTGGCTGGAATTTTGGGCTCGGTATTGAATCTGTGAAGCCATGTGAATAACTAATTGGAGTGCCAGGGAAAATTCCCTGGTGAGTTTTTTTTCTTTTTTCTTTTTTCTTTTGCCCTATCCCCTCTTTCTGTTTTTGTTTTCTGATAAGTCTCATTATATAGTGCAGACTGACCTTGAACCTGTGAACCTTCTGCCTCAGCAACTTGAATGTTGGGTAACAAGTGTATAGCACCATATTTAGCCCCCCCCCTTTTTTTTCTAAACCAACTTCCTTTCCTTTATCATTGAGAGTTCTACCTAAGTAAGGTTTCTTGAGCCTGCAGCTTCCCATGCCAGCACTAGATTCTTGGATGATAGTGTTAGGTGAGTGTATGCCTGCTGATCTGGGCAGTTGTGGGAAGGAGTCTGGAGACAGTTCTGACACCCTGTCTCTCTGAGCTCTTTGAGCCAATGAGCTGCTGTTGTTTTATCTATAAAACGAGGACTTAAAGGAAAAGATAATCAAGTGCGGAAATCCTTCTCAGTGGTCGCAATGTAGCCATCCCTCAAGGCATGTTGATAACTGCTCTGCTACAATCACTGTGTTTATAACTGGTTCAAATAGAGTTTCTGGAATTGAAATATGTTATTCACTTTTTCCATGAAAAATAATCTGCCTAATCTTTCCAAGTGAGACTATATATTTAACCTTCATTTCAACCTAACCATCTGCCTTTGACACAGTTTACAGAACTGGTCTCAACTTTAAAGATACCAGAGAAGCTTTTCTCTTCCTATATTTTAATATATTATTAGCATATTCATATAGCTAGATCATTTCAGGACTAGACTGGAATGCATATTCTTGTGATGTTAGAGTTGGAATTTTTATTTAGATTCTCCCTTATGAAGATATGTTTATATAAGAGAAATAGTATAAAACAAAAGTAAACTACACTGCTCTACAGAATATATAAAAATCTACACCATAGTTTTGTTTGCTTCCCGGAATTGCTGGATTCTCAACCTATAGCTTTGTAAATGCTAGACAAGCTCTCTACTAACAAGCTATATTCTTTGGCTTAAATTATATGACTTCTCCCTCCCATCATCTTAAAATATAACTAAGTTCAACTAAACTGCCAGAGTTCAACTTTCAATATCATAATTTATTTTATTTTTATCTTTTAGAATTTCTAATACCATCCTGTCATTCTTGTTCAACACTTCTCATGATAATTATGAGTTTACTTACATGATAAATTCATTGTCTCCACTTTGACACTAGAAACTGTGATTTCCTGGAAAGACGAAGTCTGAATCTCTAGGGGGCTCTAAGAATATCCTCTGTCTTTGGGTTGAGTTTATGTACCCTGATCTGGGGATCTCTGACACTAGTTCTCTGATATTATGTTTAGGGTAAGGTATTTAACAAGTTTTAATTTAACAGTACATGTTTTAGTATTTATTATTGAATACCTTGGGGAGAACTATGAATATAAGTCAACATCTTTGATATTAAACTTGATATTCTTGAAAACACTGTAATTAAAATTTAAAAACTGTGTTGTTGGTGTGTGTATGTATGTACATGTGAGTGTATGTGCATGTGTGAGTGTATGCGTATATGCACATGTGAGTGTGTATGTCTGTGTGTGAGTGTGTATATGTGAGTGTGTGTGTATGCACATATGAGTGTGTTGGTGTATGGGAATTCAATGTCTTCACATCAAGGCAGAATACATGATGTTTTTTAGTGTATTATCAGATATAGCAAAGGTTTTCTTACTTCAAGAAACCCAGTTAATAGCCCTCAGTGGAGGTAAGGTGAAGCGCACTGGCTTTAAGGGTTGACCTTCTAGAATGACCTTATCTAAGAAAGTAAATTGGGAGTTGCACATATACCTTTGTATTCTCTAAGCTAAGGAAACATGAACAGATAAAACTAATTCTGATGTTTAATTTAACTGTATGCCCAAAGTGTTGTCATTCTAACAAATAATCTTTATAAAATTGTTCATATTTGTGTATTTTTCCTTTTAAAAAAAATCCAAACTTGAATTCTAGTATGTCTTTCACTGCTGAGAAATATTTGTTTAACTATGTGAAGATGTGCTACTATTTTACCTTTTCTGCCTAAGGCATTTGATTGGTCTACTAAAACACTGAATGGCCAATAGCAAAGGAAGTGGTATAGACAGGACTTCCTGGGAGAGGGGAGTAAGTAGGAAGAGGAATTTAGACTTGACCAAAAGGAGAAGAAAGAAAAAGAGACACGAGGGAAATGCCGGGGCCAAACAGACAGACACAGAGAAAGCAGGAAAGTAGAACATACAGAATGAAAGCAAGGTAAAAAGCCCCAAGGCAAAATGTAGATGAATAGAAATAAGTTACATTAAGTTAAAAGAGCAAGTGGGACAAGTCTAAACTAAGAATGGGCATTTATAGTTAATGATAAGTCTCCAGTCTCTGTTTTTATTTGGGAGCTGGTTGGTAACCCAAAGAAAGAGCAATAAATGGTGCCCAATATGAGGCCCAAATTTCCATATAGGACCTGAGAAAATGCTTGGGGTGGGAGTAGAGAGGGAGAAATGGATATGGCTTCTTTAAGAGGCCCTGCTGTGCTTCAAAACACTTGAGTTTGAGTAGCTGGCACATTGAGTAGAAACTCAAGCTAAGTAAAAATGCTTGCCATAGTGTGGGCACCAACTTCCTAGAGCTAAGATGGTTGAAAACAGCTCCCAGTTAAACACAGCTTTCAGATAGGCCTGGAGGCTTATGGCTTGGCTCTCATGGACCCTAGGAGGGGGCGGAGCCAACTATTAGAGCCATAGGCAAAGAGCCTGGCTGCTGTTCCTCCATGTAGGGTTTTGCTCACAAGGTCAGAGAATGCTGCAGGTGCACAGTAAAACAGGTTCATACTGAAAAACAAACAAAAAACAAAAAACCTTGTGTGGTATAACATTTGAATTTTAGAGTCAAGGAAACAGACACACATGGAGGTTGAAGAACCTTGTTAATGGGCTAAACATGGCTCAGTGGATGAAAGCCTATGACACATCTGATGATCGTGCATGCAATCCACACATCTGTAATTTCTTCACAGTGCTGCAGAAAGATGGGAGGTAGATAAGGGCATCTTTTCAGAAACTCTAGTCCAGCTAGTCTTTCTTACCCAATGAGACCTAGATCCTGAAGATCTAGGAAAGGTGGAAAGATGGAAAGGTGAGGACCAACATCTGAAGTCTTCTGTTCCTCACATATGTGCCTTGACTTGTACATTCCTGCACCCATCCCCACACACAATCCTACAGTCAGAGAACATCACGAGTGAGTGAGGAAGTAGTCTTAAGCTGTCCCATTCCAGAATACTCATTAATCAGCAGCTTTCTCATTTCAGTCAGACAGCCCTGTGGATAGAAAACTGAGCAAGTGGGAAATTGACAGAGAACTTAAAATCTATGTGAATTTACATTTAAATTTTATTCTATTTCACATGTAATATGCATAGAAAAATTGAGACGAATTAGTGACTGCTTCAATCATGGTATTGTAATTTTTTCTTAAATTATATGCTATGTATATGCTATGGTTTACTTGTTCACTTACTTTGTTTTGCCTTTCTTTGTTTTGTTTTGTTTATTGGCAGGATCTTATTTTGTTGTAACCAGGTTGGCCTTGATCTTAGGGTGACCCTCCTTCCTCTTGTCTTTTGAGTGTTGGGATTACAGCCATGTACCATCACACCTACATTCAGATATGATTAACATTTACCCTAAGGAGGAATTTGCTGGAAGGCTGGTTCTTAGCACAGTGAAGTTAAGGGATAGTGGAGTGTATAAGAGATCATTAGGTTTTGGGGGGTATAGGTACTTGGAAAAGATTGAGTTAGGTGTAGTGGGACTTTCGTCCCTGGCCATGTGATCTTTTTCTCTTACACATGTCCACGCTCCCATTGTTACCTTGTCATGTGGCATATTGCTATTAGATCCAACAAAATGTATATCTCTTAAACTTCCATAAATGAGGTAAATGAAACTCTTTTTTTTGTAAGTATCTATCCTAAGATATTACATTACAGAAAGAGAAAACAGACTAATATGGCATAAGTTTGGGGAATTTTTACTAAGAACGTGGTACTTTCCATTTGTGTATATATTACACATGCAAATAAGTGTCCTGTATGTTTTCCAAAAGAAAGACCTTGAGAGGCTTCATTAACTATTTAGCCAGTACATTTTTTTATGTATGTAAGCATCTAACCTTTTAAAAGATTATAAAAGGACAGCTCAGAACCAAAAATTACATTTCAAAATGTTTTGTAATTTTTATTACCTAGAATTGCCTTTGCCTGCTAATTTTTCTTAAATGTCTGTATTTGAAGAATAACCATGTATTAAAACTTCATTCCAAAACTAACTTCCTGCCCATCACTTTAAACAGCACTTCAAACATTGCAACTGAAGGGTTGACCACAGCCCCAGTGTTGAGAGCCTTCATGGCTGTACCACAGAAAGCAGAGCCAGAATCCAGGGGCATCATGCTTTTTCTGACATTTCCCCCTCTTTACCAGGGGTTCAGCATGCAATGTTGTTATCTAATGTTTTCCCTCATTTCTGTTCCATCCCTGACACTTCCTCTCCCTTTTTCCTTTCCTTGGTGGAGTTTGTCATTGCTGGTTGGCTATTCCAGTCCTTCTGTGTTCTTTGGCTTTCTCTCCACAGTGCTAATAAAGGGCTGGACTGTGGCAAATCTCTTGTTGTTATAATCCTGCTGCATGTGCTTCAGAGCCCACATTTGGTGTGCTTGGGCAAGATGGCCTTGGCTCAGCACAAACCCTGTCAGGATCAATTGTATGTGACTTTGTAGCTGGATTTTATTGACATTTTGCATGCCAGACTTGATTTGGAAAATAGTCTCTGTTACTACATCCTTATCTCTGTTGTGGGAGCCTAGTGTTTATCAGGTTTTTAGCAAACAGTGCTACAGCAAGAAGGACCTGTGCCATATGCACAGCCTTGAGTTTCACGGGAAAGGAAAAGGTAGGGAGGGGTTCCATAAGTATTCGTGAATTTTGGTGCTGTCAGCTTTAATGGTTTCAAATTGTGCTCTCATTGATTCTTGTTATAGAAAACAGTCTCTTCTAAGCTTAGCTCTTTATATGACATTGTACTTCTAAAGAGAATGGGAACAAGGAAAGGCTGGCACTGAAATGATGCTAGAGGTCCTTAGCCATATGTGCCGATGAGATTTTGTAAGTTTGAAGCAAACTATAGTCACCTGGGAAGAGGGAGCCTAAATTGAGGAAGCTTCCATTAGGCTGGCCTGTAGGAAAGTCTCTGGGGCATTTCTTGCTAATGATTGCTGTGGGAGAGCCCCGCCCACTGTCTACTGTGCCACTTCTGGGCAGGTGGTCCTCAGGTGTATATAGAGAGAGCTAGCTAGTAAGCAGTCTTCTTCCATAGCTCCACTTCAGTCCTTACCTAGATTTCTGCCTTGAGTCTCTCTCTTCACTTCCCTTAGTGATTGGCTCTTGCTGGAAATTGTAGGGGAAAATAGTATTTCCTCCCTAGTTGTTTTTGCCCAGTTTTTAAATCACTGTATCAGGAAAAGCAGACATGTAGGAGCTTTGACTGTTATGTGGTAGTTTTTCTGGATCTTCATTTTTACTTTAATGTGAAATTTGTTCATAAATATACAAATAAGTAGCTTAAAGCTTCTTCATGGGTTTTTGTGGGATGCAGGGATTAATCCACATTTTCCCAGTTGTATTACTCGAGTCCACTCGTGTTCATTTTGCTTCTAGTGGAGGACTTGTAGGAAAATTCTAGCTGTCATGTTATGAGTTCACAAGCAGGTATGAGAATTATCTTATAAAGCTATCATACTACCGTCATACCAAACATTATGAACGATTTTAGGAATTAATATTGTATAGCTGTCAAACCATTTCAAATACCCTTGTTGTTTTCAGCAGTTGTTCCCGTTGTGCACTTTATATTGGTTATTCTTAACTCTTTTGTTGTGTTACTGCCGATCTTTACAGTGTTCTGAGTTCCCTCTCCGTATCATTGCTTTGCCGATGAAGTGAGACTGGTGTAGAAATGACCAGGCTACACTGTGGATTTCACTAGTTGTCTTCTCAGTGTTTGTTATTATAGTGTTATTTGTTTTTCTCTGTCCTGTTTCTTATGAGTAGGATATTTGATCTAATGACTGTGGTGTTCCGTCTTTTGAAGTATGTGGCCCTGGGTCCTTTGGCCTCCCTTTGTTGATGACTGATTTCTCGTTTTCCCTCACTCAACGATTGACTTAGGTACTAACATTACTTGCTCTCAGCTGGATCTGTTACAAAGTTCTCCAAAAGTTTTCCCTAATTGATTCCACATCCATTGATGATCATAGAAAGGTCTACTGTTTCTCTTGGCAATTAGAAAGCTGTAATTTTTTTTTTTCACCTAAAGCCATTTGTAAGAATTCTGTAACAAAGAACCTCTTTCTGCTGCCTGGTTACAGTAAAGTACAGTTTGTGCAGGTGGGACAGGATACTGTTTGCTTCTACTGATTTATAGCTTTTGGAAGCAATAACCTGTGTCTTAGCATCCTCCAGTAAGGAGTAATTAAAAATCCTCTACAAGTATCATCATAAACTCATGAATATTCATACTTTGAATATGTTCAATCCATTGCATCACTATTCTTTTTGCTCCAATCATATGCTAGGCCACTTGACCTCTATGTCTTTTTAATGTTGTCTCCGTGTTGAACATGTTTATCATTTTGAGGACAAAAGCTGAGAATATGGCTTTGTTATGAGATATCCATGAGGGTTGTGATGTTCAGAGAGGAAAATGCAGTGTATGGACCCCTGGATAATAGTGCCCAAGCTACATACCCTGCTCCTTCGTATCCTCCATAGTATCTTCATTCTCTGAAGTGCAGGTGGTAGGAATTCCTGTTGGGGTGACTGGCTGTGGAACAGAGGTCCAACACCGAGCACAAGGTCTACTGCATATGATGGGGCATTTGTTTTCACTGTGCGCAGATACATCATGTAATGTCCTGTTATTTCACTCTGTGCAATCACAAGGGGAGATTTTGACAGGAAGCTAGTATTTTACTTTCATTTTTCATTATGCAGGTTTTGATATTTCCAAAAAGAACAGGCTTTTTGTGGGAAGTGAAGTAAACATTTTCTCAGCCCACAGCCCCACGTGGCAGTTTCTTCTTGCTGATCAGTAGTGTGAAATCTTGGATAGAGGCGTATTAACTCCAGTCTTGTGCAACTGTCCTGCAAAGCTACAGCATCTTTAGTTAAGGAGAGTGCTGGTTCTCTTTATCTTCGACAGAGCTCATAAGAAACATATACTGTACACACTCTCTAAGTAGTGGTCTGGGAATGCTTTCCAAATACATAAATCTTCTGGTCACCCAAAACTTCCTTCAAATGTTACACTCTAGTATTTAATAACTCCTGATAGAAATTTTACTAAAATTGTAGCTCCTTTAACCTTTTCCCTTTTCTTCACAACTGTATCCATTAGCTGTTGCTATGTCACAAACAAACCCATAATTTAGTATCTTAAAGTACTTTGGGTTCACCATCCCTCTGCTCTTGGCCATATACAACAGTGCTTCATGCATGCCAATCTGTGTTTATGTCTTCACACTGGATTGGGCTTTGATTCGATTCTGCAACCTTATAGGAAAGGACAGCAGACTGAAAAAAACTTTTCTAATGGCATTGACAGTGAACAAACACATGCTATATTTCAATTAGAATCCTATCCAATTATACTTCTCTTGACAAAGTAAGACAGTACCAAGCCTAACATTAGTGGCGATGGAGCAGGGAAAATGTGAATATTTACCAAACAGTACGCTAATCTGCCATAATCATTAGGGTCAATGATATAGTCTTCAACAAGGTTTCTATCTAGTGCCCCTCAATCAAGTCTTCCTCTCTCCTTGCTTGATTTATGAGGCAAATGTGTGGGATTGTGTTCAGATAAGGCTGTGTAAATCCCACATAGGACTTAAGGTTTTCTCCTGCAGGCTGATGCTCTTTACTTTTCTCTGTTTAATTTTTTCCCCCCAGAAAGTGGGTGATGTTGCCAGAAATTTGACTGGGAAGTAAGACTCTCTTGATATGAAAAGGTAAACTTTGGAGGTTAATTCATTTTGTTATTGTAACCAATTTATGTAATTTGCTCTAAGTTCTAGGTTTCAGAGCCTTAACTTTCTTTGCATTTAAAGCAGCTTACAGAAGTGTCAGGAGGAGATTGCCCCATCTCTAGGTGCTTGCAAATGGAAATGATAGCTGTGAGAGCCTGGGGGATTGTAGTAGTACTCACATTTGTATAAAATTATTTTCAGCTATAGCAATTTCATATACATATAAGTGCTATAGTTCCTCATGTTACCACTCCACCTAAGCTGCATTGAAATTCACTTTACCACATTGCAAATGATGGAGGAAGGGCCTGTTAATAGTATTAGTGTCATGAACCCCCTGAACAAAAAAAGTACATTATAACATGAGACCATTTATTTTGGAGATTATTAATGCTAAGTATAATTAGTGATAGTTTCATACATGGTAATCTGTTTTAACCCAAGCCCGGTGTTCTTATAATTGACCAAGTCTACAATAAATCAAAAGTTACAAAGTGTTTTTTTTTTATTTTAGTATATTTTACAGTAAGTAATATTAATTGAACCTTTATTTCTAACTAAATCACATTGATCAGATTTTGCCATGTTTATGAAAATGATTTTTTGTTGTTGAATGAAAACCACTATGGATTTTGTGTAGCTGCTTTAGGTATGAAATCTTGCCAAGTGCTGTGGTAGTTGGTACTTTTCTCTCCCTTCTCCTTTTTCAGTTAGCAATCTATAAGCTGAGATGTATTCAGTGTAATGTGATGTGAGAGCAGGAAGTGAGGTCATCGCTGCCCATAAATGCCTCCTCATCTCCATTAGTCAAGAGCTTAATTTAATAATGCCTTCCCTGAGTTTCATACAGGAAAGAAAACAAATTTTGTGATAGGCAACAATTATGTTATTTGGTTTGATGGGAACTCCCAGCCTGCCTAGGGCTTTCCAATCCTATTTTCTCCCTGAAGCCCAGGGACTGAAAGGCCTAATTGAACTACAGAACCCCCACCCCTACTTAGGCTTTCTGGGTGCTTGCCCCATCCCTGCCTAGTTACAGTCAAGCACTCCAGTACACAAATGGACCAAAGCAGTGGCTGGTACTTTACCCGCTGACCGCAATATGCCTTGTTCAGATCTAGGTGTCAGAGAGCTTACCCAGCATGGTTCCATTAGGACAGATTTCACTTGACATGGTATGGGGTCTTTTGGTGATGTTTGTTAGTTTGCATGACCTACTGCTCTGTCATCCCCAACTCTTAGTCTTTGTGGATTATGATCCTTGAATAGATTTTCTTCCTTATTCTTGAGCCCAATATTTAATTGCCATATTTCTTTTTAGTCTCCTTAAAAACAAAACAAAACAAAACAAAAGCAAACAAACAAAAGCTCTATATTATTTGTTAAATTTTAGCTTTGTATGGAATATTGTGTTAGGACTAGAATTTCTAACGTGGTTTATTCTTACTAACTTTTGAGGTAGGCCAGTCATGGTTGGTTGCACCTTTAATCCCAGCACTTGAGAGATAGAAGTAGGCAGGTCTCTGAATTGAAGACTAGATAATGCAGAGTGTTCCAGGTCAACCTGAAACATATAGCAAGACCCTTAACCAAAGCACAAATGAAGAAGAAGAAAAATAAGACAGGAAAAAAGAAAGAAAAACATGGAAGTAGATGATACAGTTAGAAAGGGATAAAAAGTTACTATAAACCTCAAGGTGAAATTAATGGGATCAAGATATGTGTTGTAAAAGATGCATAAAATAAATAAAAAGAAACTTTAAAACAAAATCTCAAGCCATAGTAAGTTCTCTTAAATGAGTTTAGAACCCCACTTGAGGGTGGTTCTTTTGGGTTTGTTGATCTGGTCTGTTCAACTAGACAGAATAGACCTCTGTGAAGTTGGCATATAGAGCCAGAGGATCCTGTGCTGTCCCTGGAATTCTGGGTTCTAGCCACCCTGGTTCATGACCAGGATAATCAGATGTTCTGGGGCCTTCTGTAGTGTTCAGAATATTTACATAAATTGCCATGGCTCGGGTTATAAGCGATGATTAACTCTGAGGACTGAGTCATGTAATGCAGCTTGAGTCCGTCCTGTGTGGTTTCTCACTTAGCCTCCCTACTTCCTTCAATTGTCCACATGACTCACCTTCCCTTGTGTAGGGTCCTTCTTTCCCATCTCAGTCTTCTTTGGTGGTTTCCCACTTGTGTCCTAGTATCTTTGTTAGTGGCTTACCCTTTTTCTCCTCAGATATTGATTGCCTGTCATCTGTGGGCTGCTCAATGAACATTGTAGAAATGCATGTGGGCAGTCCATGTCCCAAAATGTTCTTTTATGATATTAAACAGTAGGAACTCTTGCTTACATTTTTTCTTCTTTATGTCCCACACATTTGTAATGACACAAATATAAGTATTTTTTGAAAACAGTGAAGTATTTTTGCTATCTCCACCTGAGTGCCAGCTCACTGTATTCTAGTGATATTGACTGTGATTGTACAGCCTGAGGAAAATGACATAATTCTTTTCCTTGACAATAATCATCTTGCAGATTTGTATATCGCAGTTGTGTAACTGTTCTCTGGACAGAGGAACTGTGTCATCTGTTCCTACTAGGGGTGAAAACAAAAGTGGACCAGGAGGTCTGTCTGCCTTTAGCCAAAGGGAAGTGGTGTTCCTGCATGTTGCCACAAGTACATAGCTGCATGCGACTTCTTTTTGAGCAACTTCATGAGGCACAGGAAATTGAGATATGACTAAATTATGTGTCAGGAAATAACAGTTTTTGAAATGTTTAAACAAATGTTGGCATTGTCATAACATTTTTCTATTAATGCAAGAAAATAATCTAGTTGAAATAGAAGTTCAAAGATTTACTTATAGCAAAGTGTTTTTATGCTGTTGAATATACCCTGCTAGAGTTTCTAGATTTAACAAAGAAAATTGCATGATACTATTGTATCTTAATTTCAAGTAAGCAGCAAATCACTTCTTAGCATAAGTATGGCACATGTTAAATTGAGAAGAAAATGGGGATTTCACTTGAAATTTGTATTTAGTTGAATATCATGTGTTTTTTTCTGGCAATCTTACTTTTCAAGAAGTCTATTAATTCATGTTTCCCTAATGGTACTGATTATTTAAAAAAAAGAAAAAAGTTCAACAATTTTGCTCTTACATTAGTTCCCCCATAGAAACTTATTTAAATAAGAAATGGTATGAATTAAAGACAAGTCTTACCAAAGGTATATTATACTTAAAGTGAAGATGGGGATCTTGGAAATGAGGAATAGGGGTTATAGTTACTGTTGACCGGATGGCTTTTTTTCACTGTTCTACTCCTGGTTCCTATGTGTGCCCCCTGGAGGCTGTGGGGAATAATTTTGTTGATGTTATTAGTGCTGCTTGAGGCCATTTATATGAATGGGTTAACTGTTTGTTCATAGTTTTCTTTCTTACAGTGGCCAGAAGTGATTTGATAGATGAATATATGATCTCTGTTTTGCACATCAGGATGGCTTCATACTTAGTCTGTCCTTCATTAGCCTCCTGATTGGTTGCCTTACACAAGCACATGCCACCCTGTTAAGCTCAGTGCTGGATTTTTAATGGCCATTGTACTGGGTGTATGTGCGGATCTTGTATTGTTTTCCGTGGGAATAACTTACTTTACATTGTCAACTTAAAATGAGCTATTATCTTATTATATTTTGAGAGAGTATCTTTAGCCTAGGCTTGTCTCAAACTTCTGACAATAATTCTGCTTCTGCTTTCTCAGTATTTTGAATGTAGGCATGAGCCATCAGGGTATGCCTGAAATTTTATTGTCCCAATGTTCCTGCCAATGATAAAACTTCATTTTTATGGCCAGGTACTATCATATCGTGTGTGTGTGTGTGTGTGTGTGTGTGTGTGTGTGTGTGTGTGTGTGTCTGTGTATGTGTGTGTGTGTGTGTGTGTGTGTATGTGTGTCTGTGGAGAGAGAGGGAAGGCGGAGCACATATTTTCTTATCATTTATTTATTGGTACACAGATAGATGGATACCTAGATTGGGTATTCTGAGCAGTGCTGTAGTAAACATATGGACAAGATAGCTCTTTGACAGATTGATTTCCCTTCCTTTCATACATAACCAGTGGTTACATAAAAATTTTTGAGGAATCTCTATATTTCTTTCCATGATGGTTGTACACAATTACATTCCTACCAAATAGTGTAAGAGAGTCCTCCAAACATTAATTTGTTTTTGTTTTATTTCTTTATTTGGTTTTGAGACGGCCTACAGTTCTTCTCCCTCAGTCTCTCTAGAACTCTGACCACAGGTGTGCACCACCATAAACAGTGAGTTTTACCTTGTACATCAGAGCTATACTACCTGTGGTGAGAATATCTCAGTGTGGGTTAGATGTTCATTTCCTGAATGGTCAGTGATTAGTTGAATTTTTTTTCATAGACCTTGGTGATTTGTATATCTTCTGTTGAGAAATGTCTGTTCTGGTTGTTTGTCTATTTTTAAAATTGGATTAGGTTGTTCTTGTTTTGTTCAGTGTTTTATTGTTATTGTTGGGGTTTGCTTTTTTTGTTGTTTTAATTGTACTTTTAGCCAGGTTGAAACTTATTTTTGTCTAAATTATGCACATGTTGTTAAGACTTTTAGTATATACATATATATGTATGTGTGTGTAAATTTATACATATATATTCAATAGTCATAAAGCAGATACCAGGCAATTCAGTTACATTCTTTAAGTATTAGAACTTATTTTGTTTTACCTCATTTTTTCACCTACCATATTTTATATATATTTTTTCAATTCATTGGTAGTAATAATCTACATTGAGAGTGACACCCAGATGCATGGCTGAGTGCATGAGCAACCTGTGCATTGATACCTGAATATTCCCCTGCCTCTGCTTCCCTCCAGCTAGCTGATGATGGGCATCCTGTAAGCACTGTAACAGTGTGAACACACTGCTTCACTAGCTAGTTTGGGGGAAGGAAGCTTGAAGCTTTGTTAAGGTATTTTCTTCCTGATTACTTGTTAAATTTCTTTCTTTTGTTATTTCCCAACAATTCTCCTGAGTTGCTGTCCCTATTCCTAAGCCATCTTATGTTGTGTGTCTTTGAGCCCTTCTTATAGCTGTTGCTTCAACAGTGTCTCATTCAAATAAACATATCATATTTTAAATTTGCTCATTAACTTTCTTTTACCCTAAAGGTATTCAAATGAATAGCATTTTAGAAAGTAATTGAGAGCATTAAGCAGAAATTTATAAGTATTTGTCAAATTTTTTTGATGTCAGCATAGAATGTTGCTTTGATACTGCAGATAAATAATTGGCATGTTAAAACACACACATTTACATAAATGATAAGTCTCCTTACTCCTTGAAGGTACAGTAAAGTGCTATCATTTAAAACTCTATTCATTTAGGATTCTAAATTGCATGGTGCTGTGGCTCATTGTGGAGTGCTTATAAGTGAAAGATCTTTTCTTAATACCATTTCATCACTCTTAAGGACACAGGAGAACCAATCCATAATTTTGCTTTGTAAGCAACATATATTTTAAATGTATTCTAGTTTCCATAAATATTTAAAATAATGTTATAGTATAAGAAATATAAAATGAAAAAAAAGTCTTATTTCAGCTTTCTTCCATGTGATTGGTCTTTCTTATCAAAAGTGTGATTATTATTAGTTATTTTTCTTGTTATTCAGAATGAGCACAAGTAGGTTATTGCTGTTAGTATGATATTTGACTAACTTTTGTAGCACATTTTTTTCTCTGTTTTGATAATTTACTATGGAATCATTCACATAATTGTGGGAAAGGTTTATCCTAAAAATTATTTTCACCAGAAACGTTTACTGTTTCAGGAGTTTGAACTTACAATTCCTGGCAACTTTGAAATTTATTAACAAACATTCAGCTCCTCCTTTTCTATTCCTCTGATTCTTAGCTCCAATGTTTAAATTTTAAAGTTAAGCAAGCCAACCCTATTTACTACAGGACTTAGCATTCATAACCTCTCTTGATACAAAGACTCTCCAGATACCATGCCTGTTTGTTCCTGTTGTGAGAAAGAATACTGACATTTCCCATTCTCATGGCATAGTATGTTTAGATGTCTCTTGATTGAATGTAATATTTCTTCCTGAAAATTCTCACCCTGTGCCACATTTAGTGCTCAGATATATTATTTATGTTTAGAACCCATGGCATCACAAGTTGAAAATTCTAAGTTAAATTTTGATTTATCATGATTTTTCTTTAATCTCATTTTGTTTGATAAAACCTTCAACTAACTTCATAGAGAACTTAGTATTCATGTGAAAACCATAAAGGAGAAATCATTAGACTTCCAAATCAGATGAGTGTTTGTGAAAATGTGAATTGAATAAGCCACTTGGAGAATATCCAAGTATTGCAAAAATTGTTTTGAAAATACCAAGTGGAATTCCATAAATAATCAAGAGAATCCAGATGCCTTTGATCAACAGATAATCTGTGGAAGTGGGCCAAGGTGTCCTGAGCTCTTCTCAGCTGTTCTTAAACTGACCATTTAATATGAAAATAGATTTAAAAACATTTAACCCTTTGCCAAATCCAATTTGTTTGAATTGGCTCGATTGTCCAAATCCAGAGTTAATAAATAATATTCTAAAATATATTAAAGACTCCCAGTTTTCTTTCCCAGTCAAATCAGCAGATATTTATTGCATCTCTACTGTAAACAAAGCACTATCCTTGTTTCCATTTAAGTTAAAAATAAAATTTCTCTGTTTACTGATAAATTGCCAAGGACAGTTCTAATTAAATGCTGTAAGCATATGTGAAATCAATTTCAATGCTTCTTGTGTAGACACCTATAGCTTTCAAAAAGGAGGTTTATTCACTACAAAAGAATCTTAGGGAATATAGAAGTGTCAGACTTTTTCCTGTGTCAAAGTAATATGTTATGGTCTACTTTAAGAGAGTAGATAAATAATAGTGCAAGGACACACAGAAAGAATACTCATATCAAAACCTTAAGGACCAGAAAAGTTCATGGCAATGCTGTTGAGAAATCAGGAATTGCGGTGGCGATTCCTTGGGACTGTGAGTATTCCTGTTCTCATCATTTTGCTTCCTTCAATAAGGACAGAATTTAGTCCCTCTATGTTTTCACTATGACATGTTTTGTGGGTGTGTGAGGTGTTTTCTTGTAGGTGGGTGGTTCTGTCTGAATAGAAGTCTTTTAGTATGAAAAATCCATGCTTCAGATGTTAATGTTGTCATTTTGTGAGGTGAGCTAAAATTCCATCATTCTTTCAGCCCTATGACCCAATGATTGGTAACTAGTTTGTATTTAACTGCACAGTATTTAATGAATTGTATGTGAAATTCCCGCTACGTTATCCCAGTAGTCTTAAGCTTCCGACCTGAATCCATGCCCTTGTTCTTCTTGACCACTAGTCTTCTGCACACCCTCCATGTTCTGTTATCCAAAAGTGTATCAGCTTGTTAGAATCTTCTAGCACTGGCCATTTGTCTCTCTTCTAGCCCTGCTTCCTCTCCCCTGCAAAAATCCATTTTATGACCAAGCTTTCCACTTCATAGTCAGCCCACCATGTTTCTGTTTCCTAACAGAATGTCTTTCTCTCATTTTCTTCTGGGTCAGTCCCTTCTTCCCAGGAGAGGAGATGGTTCAGCTACTGGCTCTTCTGTAGCTTTCTCTGCTTCTTTTAGTATGATTTTACTACTTAATCTGTGTGTTCATATTGACTATGCCATATTACATGTAGCGTATTAGGTGGAACCAAATCTTTCCTACTCAATTTCCCAGGGAACATTAATATAGATAGGTAATGATTAATTGGATAGAAAAGTGATACCTAGGAAGCAGGCAAGGTTAGAAGAATACTCTAAAACATCAAGGATGTTGGAACTTTAGGGTACAAGTTTTGTTGAGAATATAGAGATTTCCTATAACTGGCTTCAGATGCTACTTCCATGGTGCTACTGCAGCTAGATTCAGACCACTGGGCACCTGAGATCAGGCTATTGAAGAGGGATGGGCCTGCACCCTACTGTCAGCATTTCAGAATAGCAGTTTAGGGTACAGTTAGGCTGATGTTATGAATGGGAAAGCTAGCCAACTAGACTCAAGTGCATCTGGACAGAGTGCTGCTACCCAGGTAACAAGCTTACCTGAGTGATTGGAGACAATGAAGTAACAGACCTACAGAACAATAGATAGGCTCCTTTCTCCTCCATTGTCCCACATTCCCAAAGGCCATATTGAGAACAGCAGTTGGCAAAGCTGGATTAAGGTTTGCAGGCTGCTGGCCCAGCATTGCAAGAGAGGGTGGAGTTAAGGCACATTGATAGACAATGGCTTAAGAACTAACACAGAGGATACATAAGAATTTTCATGTTTAGCTACTTCATGTAGGTATTATACCTTATTGATTTGTCATCCCCAAATCTGTACCTAACAAATATATCTTTGTATATATCTCATTTTACAAAAAAAAATCTAACCAGTAGATGCAATATGCACATATATTGCTTCAAAAAGCATGAACCAAGGGTGGATATTGATCCATAGAGGCCTGAGAAAGTTAGAAACACATGGTATTTAAGTTAAACTACTTTCCAAACCATGGAAAATTTCTGAATTACTCAACAGATACCCAATAAAAAGGGATCATGGATTCCAAGAGCCTGGTATAATGTATAGTATACAGTAAAGGGTCCATGAGATAAAAATAGATTGTTGGCTCACTTTCCATGTTGCTGTACTATTTTACAAGGCAGGTTTTCCCAACCCCACAGGAGAATTTCTAAAGTCAGCTCTTTATAGTCAAATGGCACTACATTTTTTTAGAATTCTGGAAAAGAAAGTTGGAACTATTTTATTGAGCTTCTGAGAAAGGAAACAAAGATGTTTGATGGTATTGGAGCCAAGCATAAGTTGAGTCAAGCTTTAATTTTCATATTGGTTTGTAGTAAAGCCAGTTTATCATGGTGCATATTCTGTGGCAGTCAGAACATTCCTGTAAATTTGTACCCAGAGGATCAGAAGTTCAAGGTTATCCTCAGCTACAAATTGTGTTTAGTGCCAGCAGTAGGCCACACAAGACCCTATCTCAGAGAGAGAGGGGAGGTGCTATCTGAGATAATGGCCCTGATCCATTTAACTAATTGAAGAGATGAGATTCTATGTAACATTGACAGGAGACAAATGTAACTTAATAGTGGACTGACCATCCAGCACATCATTCCAAAGCTACTTTCCTTATTGTTTTCTCTCTTAAGGTCATGACATACAAGTAAGAAGATATGAATTTGTAGGAAAAAAAAAAGGTCTCCTATAGACTGTGGGTAAGGCAAAATCACATCTCAAATAGCACAATTTGAAAACAACAACAACAAAAAGTTATCTAGAACACATTGTTTTTTTCCTTCTGCTGCATGTTTATGAGGAATGCTGTATGGTGAACTTTTTTCTGCCAAGTGTTCCCATCGGCCTTTGCCTGCAGTCTTTGCTTGCCTTCAGACAGGAAAATGATGAAGTGGTCCAGGGCTCTGGACACTTCATTGGCTAGTGGTTTCCTTATGTTCCTTAGTCTAGTCTTTTAGGAGACATTTCTTAATTCTTAAATTGTCAACTAAACAAATTCATAAGTCTCCAGAGACTCATAGCCTGAAGGGATACGAGCTGGGTCAACAAAGTCCAAAACATTGACTTTCCATTCTGCCACTGTTTTGGAGTACTTGTGGCCATTTCCTAATGTAAACTGGGGCACAAGATCTTTATTTTATTTTTTTAATTTTAGTTGCTTATTTTTATAAAACTTTTAAGACAGCCCATGGCTTCAGATAGTCTTCCAATCTTTGTCTGAGGAATCCATACTTTCGGCAGCTTGGATAGTACCAATTTTATGAGGGTCTAAAATTCAACATGACTTGAGCTTACCTTAGTCTTTTCCCTCAAAAGTGGGTTACTTCCCATAATGACTATCAGTCACTGATGTCACTACTCATCTTCTCACTTTGGAGATGCTATCATTGCACATTTTTGTTCTTCTCTTGTCTTGGGCTTCTAGAGTGCTCGAGTCCACTTCCTAAGATGATTATCACAGGGTGATGTTCTGTGTTGTTGCTCCCTGTGGATCTTCATGTCTTCCTCATATAGCACACCTTTAAAGACAGTGTGTCATGTATCCACACTGTCTTTAAAATGAACTCATTCTTGCTTAGTTGCTTCAGGACCTGCGGTGGATCACCAGTACTGCAGCAAATATCAAAACTCCCATCAGAAACTAGGCATGGTGGTGCATGCCTTTGATCCTAGCACTTAGGAGGCAGAGGTGGGCAGATCTCTGTGAGTTTAAGGCAAGCCTGGTCTGTATAGTGAGTTCCTGGCCATCCAGGGCTACACAGGGAGACACTGTGTCAAAAAGAAAACCACACACAAACAGAACAACCAACTAGACAGACAGGAACCCCTTCCAGAGGAAGCCACCATCCTTCCCTCCCTTATCCACCCTCAGCTTTCCTTGATCTTTTTTTTTTTTACACTTTTTGTGGTTGTCTTCTTATTTCATTAAGAGTTTCTAGGTGGGTATCCTTTCTCTGATAGACAGCACCCAACTGGCTTTAACTGGCTTTTCGTGTACATACACCTCTGTCTTTTCACAAGCCCACTAACAGCAGCAGCAGAAAGGGTTTCACCCCTAAAGAATTCTTCTGT
>PVIH01001891.1:200588-212330 GCA_004025045.1 Sigmodon hispidus
CCCTTTGGATCCCACTCCACCTAGAGGAACACCTGACTCACTCTTGAGGGAGGGGGGAAAGAACTGGATTTGGCCAGAAGTGGAGACTGATCTAAGCATTACTGGGTCAGTGGGACCATGGGACTGTCTGCTCCCTGCCCAGGGAGGGGATAGGGAGTTGCAGAGGAAAAAAATGACCAGATGTGTTGGGAGGGGGAAGGGACCTTGAATAAGGATATACAGGGATGAAAAAAAAAAAAATTCAGAGGGAAAGATGAACACAAAGAAAATATAGGTGTAGCAATCTTATTTGTATTTCTTCCCTTGATAAGCCATGCCTATCATTCTTATCCTCTGTATAGTTATTGTTAACTCTTCCACATTTTAAATTCTTTTTACTGTGGTTTTTTTTTTGATAAATACAAAATAAAGAAGGAAGGAAAAAAAAAAAAAGAATTCTTCTGTCACTCCATTTAGTGTTCAGAGCAGCTCAGGGCTTCTATGTCCTCCATTTTATAAGTGAGGAAAGGTTAAAACAGTTTCCCCTAAACCAACAGGAGTTAGAATTGATAGTCAATGAAATCATTTTTACTGTAAAGTCCTGACTCTTAATTACGGCACTATGCGACTTCTCTCATTAGCCCAAATGTCCCTTGAAGGCAAAATTCCATGTTTAATTATTGTTACATGAGCTTAAAGGAGAAGTGGACTAAAGGTGGAGATTTCATAAATGTATTTAATTTACATAGCCAAAGATAACTCATTCTCAGAATAAGCTATTCTACATTGAGTTTTATCATCTGATGGTAAAACTTTGCTTCATTCATTGACTGATAGTGGTAATGTCAAGTGACATAGTGCTCAGCACAGCTAGTCCCTGCTCCTGAAGGTACTGTGGTATGTTTTAAATGTCAGGCAGTTCACTGCTCTGAATGGGGCACATTTGGGGAAGAATTAGCAAATGAAAGGCTAGAAATCATCCTAGTGATGTTGTTCATTAATATTTCTATTTTAGGTTGTCTTTTATTGTTTCAGCTGCTCGCTTTCATGTTAGCTCATCAAAGCACCCATTCCCTAGACAATCACTTGTTGATAAAGGAAGCTTATTTGTTTCCATCTGAGCTTTGTAATTCACAAGAAACATGTGGGACCATTAATTGTTCCACAGTGTGAGCACCCAGCACTGAGCACTGTGAGAGTGCCCAGGAATGCATGGTTGAAGGGACACCACCCTGGTATACTTGCAAAGTAACCTAAGTTGTTTAGTGTTATTGCTCACTGCAAATTGCTAGTGACAACAAACAGCCTTTTTTTGAGTTCATTGTCCTCATAGGTGGTCCTGTCCTTTTCTGTGGCAGTGATAGGCACTAGAGGATTCTCAAGGGATATAAGCCTTTCAAGGCAGGTTTTGTACATCCACCCTACCCTGAGGAGCTTTTTTGTCCCAGGGGAACTGGATATGCATCAAAGCTATTGGTTCTAGAAGAGCCAGAAGCAAACTTATTCTGCTCATTTCCTACAAGTCATGCTGTTCCGAAACAGGCAACAGTCCCAGTATTGTGCTGTGTCATTTACACTGTACATTTTATTCTTCCTCTCGATACCCAGCAAGAATATGGAAGACTCTCTTTTCTCTCCTAGTATATTTTGTGTTCCATCAAGACTTAGCCTATATTACACCTCTGAGAACACTGTCCCACACCCCAGTCAACTACCATCCAAGGTCTCAGGGTACCTTCAATTGCTTTGGTCAATAGCGTACGAAAGACTTTTGGCTTGAGGTCTCTTGACTTTTTCTTTGACATTAGGATGTTGGGAATTTGGTATTATCATGATAGTTTCCAGTTTGAATCTAGGAGTAGCAACTTATTTATTTATTTTGGCCAGGTACATGTGACTGATCTTTGACTATCATTGTAATAATGTTCATGATTGTAGAAGAGGTATAACAGGAGTTCTGAAGTCATGTATGAATCTGCTGCATGGAGCTAGCCACCTGTTAACTACAAATCAGTGAGTGAGGGTTCTCCATAGAGACTGAATGACACATAGGTGTGTGTATATGCTGGTGTATTTGCAAGTGTATTTCCATGAGTGTGAAGGCCAGAGAGTGGTGTCCTGTATTTTCCTTCACCTTGTTTTTGAATGGGGTCTTATACTGAATGTGGAGCTCACCAATTGGGCTAGATGAACTTTACAAATCATGATGTCTTCTGGGATTAAATAATCCAGCTGTATGCTTGATTGCTATCACACTAGGCCAATTAAATTAGAGTTTTTGGACTTGAGCTTGTGACTGAAGCTCCTTAGGGCATCTCCCTAGTCAGTGGAAAATCATTTAGTAACATAGACTTTCAGGGCCAGTTTTACTAATCAGTTATTTATATGGTGCTCATTGAACCAGATTCCTACTATGTTATACTTTGACAATACAATGATGATCACCTGTTACCTAACTCATAAAGTTCAGGTTTTACTAGGGAAGAAATATCAAGTACACAAAAGCAATTATCGAGAATGGGGCTAAAACACTAATAATAGTCTACTAGTCTCAGCCCTTCAAAATAATAATAATAAGAACCCCAAAAGGCTCAACAACAAAGAACCAATATTTGTGTATTTAGAAATAATAATGGCAATTGTCTTTATTGGTTTGCATGAATAGCACTGAGGGAAAATAACTTTAGTTTCTCATAGAACAACAGTCTCACAGTGTTTAGTGTGAGAAAGCCAAGCACATGAAGTATTTGTCTGTCAGTTAATTTCATATTACTATGATAAATACCTACTAACAGGTCTTCAGGAAAAACTTCTGGGAAAGCATAGCAGTATGAGCTTGGAGCAGCTGGGCACATCACATCCTTAGCCAAGAAGCAGAGAGAGCTGAATGCTGTGCTCAGCTCACATTTACCTTTTCATTTAGTCAAGGACCCCAGTCCTTGGGATGACATGTCAGAATTCTGGATGAAACTCTCTTTACCAAGTAAATCTTTCTATATACAACCTCATATACACTCCAGGGGGTATTCCCATGGTGACTCTAAATCCTTCCAAGTTGACAATCAAGATCAACTGTCATCTCACAGGAAAGCATTCAGGCAGAAGAATGACATGCACAGATATCCTAACGTGAGGCTTAGCTGTCAATGTCTGCAGTGTGGCCAGAAAGGTGAGAGTGCCCAGATGAATTCAGAGTTGATTTAGGAGTTACCTAAGCAGACCTGCTGGTGGTGGCCAAATGAAGCTTGGAAGATCCAAAGAATGCCCTCTATGCTGCGATGCCAGGGTACCATAGGAGATGTCACAGAGCAAAATACAAGAGAAATGAGTTTTCCCACACTTCTAAAGGCACTTGGTTTTTGGTATGTTTGTTTGTTTGTTTGTTTGTTTGTTTGTTTGTTTGTTTTGTTGAGACAGGGTCTCATTACATAGCTCTTGCTGTGCTGGAACTCTCTATGTAGATCAGGCTGGCCTCAAACTTATAGAGACCTGGTTGCCTCTGCTTGGATTAACAGTGTGTATCTCCACCTTTCTAATACATTTACAGATGGCAGTATTTTCCTTGTTTTTTGACAGGCCACCATTTTTACATAACACTTGTGTCTCTTGGTGTCTCCAAATTAACTCTTTGTATAAGGATGCCAGGGAGGTTTAATGTGGGTCCACTTTAGTCATCTCATTTAAAATTAATTGCATGTATAAAGGCTTTGCTATCAAATGTCCCAATTCTGAGGTTTGGAGGTTTAGACTTCCACATATGTATTTTAATGCTATACACTTTACATCTAATAATGTTCTTCTCATAGTTCTTCCCACTCATTATAGTTTCTATAACTAGACAAGACAAAGACTGTATCATCCACTTGTTATTGTGGCCTAGTAGGAAAAACTATAGGACATTTAAAAAATTATTAGTATTAGATCAACCTTAGAAATACAGTGCTGTAATCTTTTCAGATTCCAGTGCCAGAAGAGGGGAGGAGCTGGCTTTGGGTTGTTTGCTTCACTGGGCAGGATCTTTTGCAGTTTTCTTTCCTAGATTCCTTTGTGTGCCAAGGTTCTCTAGTGCAGACAATAGATACCATTCTTGCTGGCTTAGGCAGGATTTATTGTGAGATATTAGCTGGTTTATAGGCTCTTTGAAAGGTTGCAGAAACATGCTGTAGGCTAGATTTTCATGAACATTTCCTAGAACCACCCCCACAGGATTAGCCTGACAAGAGAGTTGCTGCTGCTGCTGCCAACTCCAGAACCACAGGCCTCTCCTGCCAGCTGTGTGGCTTCCACCATGTCTGTCTCCCAAATCTACATCCCTTCCATCACCTGTGGTGCACAGTAGATGCCCAGGTTCCACAAGATCAAATAAAAATGTGCCAGGATGCACAACAGATGCAAGGAAAGGCTAGAAAGAATTGACAGAGCTGCCACAGGCAGTTTCTGTCTCTAACAAAAAGAAAAACAAAGATGTACAGTATCCACCAGGTCATATGACTGATGTTCAAGGTACCCTGTACCTGTTCTATCTCCCAGCCTCCCTTGTCAAATAATAAAACAAACAGGGTCTCTTTTCATTGCCTTCTCTGTCATGCCTGAGAAGGAAGAACTATGAGGCAAAGAGGAAAATGGGACATTGGGAAGTCCATGCACCCCATCAGAAAATGGCCTTCAGTGTTTTATGGTACCTAGGACAACAGGATGTGAAAGAAGGGCTGATGAACAGAGAGTACAGCTGTGCCTTCCTGATTCCCTGGGCTCCTGTCTTTAGGCTCCTCCTGAACTAGTCTCTTCCTGTTTGGTTGGTCAGCCTGGAAAATTCTGTAGCTACCTTTTCCACTGTGGTTATTTTAGGGTGGAGCATTCCATGTGCTTTGTGTCTCTTAAGGTGGACTTCTCTATCTTTTGGGAGTCAGAAATCACCTGATGGAGTACAAGAAATAAAACCCTTTTGTGCCATCAAGAGAGGCATAGAGACTTCAGGCTGTATACCTGTATTATACACGCATTGGGAGATATAACTGTTCAGCTCTCTCATCTGCGCTTTCTCGTCCTAATACTGTCCTGGGGAAATATCAGGACCAACATTAGCACAACTTGTTGAACATTGATTACTGTTTATTCACCAAGACACATGGTATAACACACCAGCTGAATGTATTAACATTAATAACTGTCTTTCTTTTGGGTTAAACATTTAAGAAATTATCTGAGTGGTGGTGGCACATGCTTTTAATCCCAGCACTGGGAATGCAGAGGTAGGGGGAATCTCTGTGAGTTTGAGGCCAGCCTGCTCTACAAAGCAAGTTCCACGATAGCCTGAGCTGTTGCACAGAGAAACCCTGTCGCAAAAAAATAAAACAAAACAAACAAAAATTAAGAAATTATTTTATAATCAAGAAATTATTTTATAATTCCTTCAAATTGATGAAAATTTGTAGTGTTTTTCTCCA
Source organism: Sigmodon hispidus (assembly GCA_004025045.1). Classification (NCBI taxonomy): domain Eukaryota; kingdom Metazoa; phylum Chordata; class Mammalia; order Rodentia; family Cricetidae; genus Sigmodon; species Sigmodon hispidus. The sequence goes on from PVIH01001891.1 coordinate 206,015, forward strand.
TGGCTTGGATTATACTTTTCTCTTTTAAAACCCATTTGAATTTACACAAAGTGCAAGGGAAGAAGAGAGGTTTGTTGTGCTCTTTTTACTCATGTAAATCTGACACTTGAACCACACTTAACCAACGATGATTGTTTATCAGTGTTATTACTAGGACATAGTAATGATCATTAGAAATGTCAGTGTCCTATAGATGTGTTTATTAATTCACTGGAGTAATGGGAGGATGGATGGATGATGGATGGATGGCGGAGTAAGTGGTAGGTAGGTGAATGGCATGGTGGGAAGGATGGATGGGTGAACAAAATACCTTGGAGTTTGTGCTCCATTACAGGACCTTCTGTATATGCTGTATAACTGTATCTATTATATGGGTCTGTTGAGAATCAAATAAGATCACATGTGTTTTAAAGCCTGACTTGCTGCTGACCTGGCTTGAGTTTATTATCTGTAAAGCCTTCTGGCACCACCACATCATCTCTTTACTCTCCTCTGGGAGAGTCCCATTGTAGATTAACATAACAAACACTCTGGGAACTACTCCAGAGTGAACCTGTTGACATTTAAAATAATCACGTACACCTTCTTGTTTGTGAGGAACATTATTAACAACTTCCCAGAATGTGATTCCACGAAATAGAATTCGTGAAAGGCTGGTATGAATCAGCTACAATTATAATTCTTTTCAAAGGAAACAAGTGTTTTTTTTTAAAGACTGCCAGAGACACCTTAATAAAGCAATCGCCGTGTATGCTAACCCTTATTCTGTGTTAGATGGAAAGCTTGTGTAGGAGACAGCAGGATGGCTTATGTGAGGTAATATCCCTGGGTTTGTCTTAGTCTCCTTGTGAATGGGAACTGCTACCCTGTATGATTTTCCAGTGTGGCTCTTCTCATGCTGGTTGTGTATATTAGTGTATTGAACTTATGAGTACTGGCTGCTGATGTGCCCACCTGTGATGTCCTTTACAGCTAGGCCAGCCTCTGGGGCAGGAGACACAGTTTTCCAGAGTATTTGAATTATGGCCTTCAGTGTGTTGGGTCATAAGTGTCTGCTACCACAAGTGCCGATTTACACATGTGATCATTGTCTCTTTGGGGAAAGGCACTTGCAGATGGGGAGAAGAGTATTTTAACTTATTTCCACTTTTATTAAGAAGTACACATTATGTGAAATAAAGGAATGTAAAAAGTGAAAATCAGACTTGTGCACATGTACATACATACACACATGCACGTGTACACACACACATACTCAGACCATAAACCCACAAAAGTAGAAAGGGATAAAACAGGAGAACAGGGATTAACAGTTATTCTTTACAGTTTTCTTTGTTTGGTATTTTGCAGACTAACATGCAGTGTGACATCTGAGCCATTTTAAAGTACGTTCAGTGGTGCTAACCTCAGATATCCCCACTGTCCACGTTTTCTTATATTGCAATACTGACAGTCTTACCAGTTAAATAGCTTCCTACTCCCCTGCCTTCAGTCCAGACAGCCACTCTGACTTTCTGCCTCTAAGGTTTGACTACTCCATTCCCCTTGTTTAAGTAGAGTCACAAAGTGTGAAGGGCTTTTTTCCCTAACTTTCAAGGTTTCTATATGGTGGATATGTCAGAATTTTTCTTTTTTAAAGCTGAATAATAGTCCCATTGTACATGTGGCTGAGGTTTTGCTTACCGGTCATCTGTTGATAGACTGCCTCTGTTGCTCCATTGTCCGTCCTTTGCATAATGCTGTTGTGAACATGGGTGTACACCGATCTCTTTGAGATCCTGCCTTCAATTCCTAACTGGAACTGCTCAACGACGACATGCTGTTTCTATTTAAATGTCAAAGTGTTGCCATGTTCTTTTTTATGGCCTTTGTATGTCTTTAGCACCCCACCAACCATTCATGTCCCCATTCTAACTAGCATTTGTTACTATGGGGTAAGAGCTCTCTTACTGGAGGTAGGATGATGTCTCATAGTCATCATACTGGTTAGCATTTTCCTAAAATGCTAAGCTCTGCCATTTTTTTTTTTTTTTTTTTTTTTAGTTTTTTTTTTTCCTTTGACTAAAAAGGCTTAAAAATCTGAAATGAATGGACACCCATTCTGTTCCTCTTCAAGCTGCTGGGTGGGGTTAGTTGCTCTGAAGGAATTAGCAGTCTTCTGTAGGATGGGTTTTTCTCTTTACCTACCTGTAAAGTCCCTCTGGAGATTATGAAGCTAGTGATGTTCTTGCCCTGAACATGATGGTTCTTCTAGCTGCAGTCTTGAATATGTTCTTCATTGGTTCCAAGATACTAAAATTTCGTATCAGTAATAAGGGCTGTTTGTCTATACTCCTCATAAATTATTATAACATGGGTTTCTGAGATACTTGTAATAAGTGAAAATGAAAAAATACAAGAAAATTATCATACCTTTGATAGATGAGAAAGTAAAGAATTCTAAATTTCTGATAGTGATTTTATATTCATTGCATTAAAATTCTCAATTAGTCTGATTTTTATGAATATGAAAATATATGAATTCAAAAAAGGTTGTGTGTTGTGGTTTTATTTGCCTTTAGATGTCTTGGTGGCTAAACATAATAGTCCTCTTAAAGTATTCTGAAATTCAGGCCAGATCAGAGTAGGAAGCCCCATATGTCCTTTGGGTGAAGTGGAACTGCTCACTTAAATCAGTTTTTTTTCCAGTGTTGACCTATGACTTGGTGAGAGCTCCCTCCTCCCCCCAAATCCTGTGAACTCTGTCTCTCTGCTCTCATTCTTCAGTTTGGGGTCGATAATGGTAGGAATTCGGGACAGGGAACTGGCCTTGCTTTACTTTATTTTCAGTAGACTCCCATTAAACCGACCCTCACTTTTTTGTTTTTGTTTTCTTTGTTCTCTCTGCTTTTCTCTGTCTCTTCCATCTGCTTTCTGCCTTATTTAATTGTCTTCTGGCTGCTCATCTGGCCCTGACCAGCAGCTAAACACATACTTAAGACTCTGGCCTAAATGAGGCACTGACAATTGGCTACACGTGGCCTTTGCTCCAGGGACTCACTATTTAATATATTCATGGCAGAGTTAATAAATCAGGGAGCAGGTGACAAATTTAGTCTATGGAAACTGCATACAGGAGAGGGAGCATTAGAAAGAACTGAAAAGATATCAGGGTTTCTCATCAAACAGGGTCATTTAGATGAAGGGTCACAAATTAAATTTAATGTGAATTATGCAAAAGTAATTCTCATTAAAAATAATTTAGACATATTACCTTATGACATTGCTGTGTAGTGCTTTGAGTCTTTCTTAAAGAGGGCAATATTTGCTGTTTCTTGTAACAGATGTTTTAAAGGTTTATGACACTATATACTTACCAAGATCCATGCATCACAAGACACATTATCCATAACAAAGGAAAGTTACAAGAGTCAGAGAGAGAAAAAGAGAGAGAGAGAGAGAAAGAGAGAACACTAAGGACCCTATCATCTTTATGAAAATGTGCTCTGACCAAGTATCTAGTGAGTATTTATTTTTCAAACATCTCCTAAATTCCTAAAACGTCCTATACCAACAAAATTCCATTGGCAGAAAATGGAAATATTTGTTTTTGGTATATGTAATTTAATTAAAATCTGTATCATAGAATGAAGTAAACCAAAATAAATTCACTTAACTTTTTATTAGTAATATAAACTAATCACATCTTTAAGCAATGTTGATTTAATATGTTTAATAATTTTAACCTAAGCATACTTTCAGATAGATCTAAAGGTTCCTTTCCAAAAACTCTACCTTTGACCTTGTTGTTATTATTTATTTGTATACAATATATTAGAACCATTTCAAAGTATGAAATTTAGTAAGTTTTAACCTAGATTTTTTTTTAACAGCTGATACCTAACACACATGGCATAGTGAGAACTGGATTCTTCAGCAATAATAATGGGTATTTTAAATAATCTTGATCATTTCAAACTTTTCTATATAATTTATTATGTTGTATCTCTTTTACATCTGATCAAGTGTTGAGCTTTCTACCAATAACATGGGTGATTAAAGGAAAAACATCTGAGTGTCACATTTACAGATTTTGTTTACATCTGCTTACATTGCTGATGTTATCTTTAGTCCACACTTCTGCTGGGGATCTTTTAAAGTCCTTACCCTGTTTTGTATAAGTTTAGTTAGCTGAGATAACCTAGTTTGAAAATCCATACAGCCAAGCCCAGCAGTACTGTGGGTGAACTATTCCCCGGAGCTGACTCCGCCCTTCTCTGAATTCTTCACATTGGCATAGAATGCAATAAAAAGAATGTACAGGGGAGAATTCATATAGTAAACCATTGAGAGAGAAAATTTTATGTTTAGGCTTAATATATAATTTTTTACATATATCTATGTGTGTTTGTGCCTGTGTGTGCATGAATTGGCCATGGTGGGCATGTCGAGGTCAGAGGACAAGCTACACGTCAGTTCTCTCCTTTCGCAGTGTGGATCTTGGGGGCCAGACGTGGGTCATTACACTTGTTTGCATAAGTCTTTAACTCTGAGTCTGGTGAAGATACTTTGAATACCTGAAATATATTTATTACATATTTTAAATATTTAACATACTTAAAGTATATAATTCTTTATGTAGAGAAATTCTAGTGTTTTACTTACACTTCAAAGACTTATTTTATGGATATAATTCTATCAGTGATTGTCAAATTGTTGCTTAAAATATATCCAAAGGCTGAGGGTGTATGTAGCTCAGTAGTTAAAAGAGACTGCTGGTTTGATCACTTCAAAAAATGAATAAGTAGATAGGAAAAGAGGGAGGGAAGAGACAAAAAGGAAGGAGGGAACACAGGAAATAGAGCAGCAAGAAAGCAACAGAAATCATTTTTCCTGTGTATGTCCCCGAGTGCAGCTGCTCACCTGGAAGGCGGTGGAGGAGCAGCCCTGCCTGGGCTCACCTGCTCTATCCCATTGCAGCTGTGCGGTCTGTTTTTCCAAGCATAGCCTAGAGGACACTTTGATTCCAGGGAGGGAAAGCTGTGCTGTGATCTGGGCATCCACCATTCTATTTTTCCTCCAGTAGCCCTGAGCTTTGATCTTTGGGCCATGAAATGCTTGTCAATGCCCACATTTCTCCCCATCCTTTTCTTTAGCAAATATTTAAAGCCAGATCTGCCTCACTATTTGCAATCTGCAGAAATGCAGGGAATGCATTTGGTTTCCAGGCAAACTTTAACTTCATCTACACTTATGCTTGTCTGCTTTGCTTCATATTCCTTTAATTGTTACTTCCTTTTTAAATTAAAAATGTTAATTTAGTTTCCCATATTAAATGTATCTTAAATGAATTATTTTTGGAATAAGTGCAAAGTCTTTAAAAATAAAACCTGATATGTTTTATTATCATTTGCAAAATTAATATGGTTTTCTGGAAAAAAGCTTCTAAATAAATGGAAAATAAATTAATAAGTAATTAATGACTTTCCCTTAATTGTGAGGATTTGAGACTAGAGGTTAATAAATTTAACGTTAATGAAAAACTGTTATTTCTCCCCATCAGAACTGAAAATCCATAATTATATCTCATTATGTTGTAGGCTTTGGGGGTTTCTGCTCTAGAACTATATTTAGGAAAGAAACATCAAGACCTGTGATTCTAAGTTGAAGTCAGTGAATACAGTCACAATTTTGAATTGATTTGGGCTCTAGGGTCAGGATTTTAATGTTGGGATTTATGGGGGAAGGGAGGTTATTTTCTTGAGAATTTGGAGTCAGTTGTAGTAATAATACATAGAAATTCATAAAGGTATATGATCATACATCTCACCTTCTTGAAATTGGAAAGCAGTATTATGTAACTTTTATCCAAGAAAATATGACTTTATAGTTCCAAGTCCAATGCAGAATAAATCATTGTTTTGTGAGCCAGTTCTGCAATGGGATATTGTGTTTTCTCTGCCTTGTTCTACGTAAGCAAATATGTGCTTAGTCCTGCTTCCCTGAGACAGTGCTGGCTAGGTAAGACACATCCTGAGGTACCCCAAGGTGGGGACTGAGGAAGCTGAGGCAGGATGGGAGTCTGAGGCAGCACTCAGTGGGAACTGGAGAAGCTGAGGTAGGACAGGAGTCTCTGAAGCAGCACTCAGGGGGAACTGGAGAAGCTGAGGTAGGACAGGAGTCTCTGAGGCAGCACTCAGGGGGAACTGGAGAAGCTGAGGTAGGACAGGAGTCTCTGAGGCAGCACTCAGGGGGAACTGGAGAAGCTGAGGTAGGACAGGAGTCTCTGAGGCAGCACTCAGGGGGAACTGGAGAAGCTGAGGTAGGACAGGAGTCT